>OX457050.1:29633194-29803194 GCA_949752735.1 Lumbricus terrestris
CAGTCAGTCAGTCGGTCAGTCAATCGGTCGGTCGGTCAGTCAGTCAGGCAGTCAGTCAGTCGGTCAGTCGGTCAGTCGGTCAGTCGGTCAGTCAGTCAGTCAGTCAGTCAGTCGGTCAGTCGGTCAGTCAGTCAGTCAGTCAGTCAGTCAGTCAGCCAGTCAGTCAGCCAGTCAGTCAGTCAGTCAGTCAGTCAGTCAGTCAGTCGGTCAGTCAATCGGTCGGTCGGTCGGTCAGTCAGTCAGGCAGTCAGTCAGTCAGTCAGTCAGTCGGTCAGTCAATCGGTCGGTCGGTCAGTCAGTCAGGCAGTCAGGCAGTCAGACAATTATTTAGTCAGTCTGCCTAAATAATTGTAATAATAATAAGTCTGACTAAATAATTGACTGCCGGTTAGTCAGCGTGACCTATCGATGAGTAAGTTATGAGTTACATCAACATATTTTATCCTCTATCTCACCTAAACCATCTCACTGATTGACCGACTAACTGATTGAACTGTTGATTAAATTGAGATTGATTATTGAATGGATTAATTGGTTGATTGAATGGATTGATTGGTTGATTGATCGTAGGTAAGCCGTACCGAATGACTGAGATCGAGATGGGGTATCCGGACTTCATGACCTACATGTTCCGTCAAGCGTGCACTTGGTCATCGTTCACCATCAACAGAAACGATGTCAACTGGAACTACAAGACATTCCTACGTCAGTCTAATGACGTCATATCAGATGCTCTCGTCATACGTCACCATCATCATCGCTATCGTCGTTTCTTTATCATCATCGTTATCATTGTCATCGTCGTCATCGTCGTCATCATCATCGCTATCGTCATCGCTTCCTTATCAATACCGCTGTCGTTGTCATCGTCATCGTCATCGTCGTCATCATCATCGTCGTCATCGTCATCGTCGTCGTCGTCGTCATCATCATCATCATCATCATCATCATCATCATCGTCATCGTCATCGTCATCGTCATCGTCATCGTCGTCGTCGTCGTCGTCGTCGTTGTCGTCGTCGTCATCGTCGTCGTCGTCGACGTCGTCGTCGTCATCATCATCATCATCATCATCATCATCATCATCATCATCATCATCATCATCATCATCATCATCATCATCACCATCATCATCATCGCCATCGTTGTCGGCGTCGTCGTTGTCGTCATAATCATCATCATCGTCATATCGTTGATCCTCATCACATCTTCCAGATATGCTATCATTATTACGCCTATTCCACTTCTCTTTCCATGCATAATGACTAATAGATTACCAACCTTTTCCGTTGTCTGTTCTCCCATTTCCACTTCCAGTCGATCCTCCGGCTCCCGTTCCCTGTCCCATCAGAGGTCGCTACCTGTTCGAGCAGAAAGGTCAACCGGAGGAGCTGCTCCAGACGCGCATCCGTGGAATGACGGAGCGACCTCGACACCGGATCGACTGCAAGGAGCAGATCAGTGAGTTCCGGTCTTGCGATCAGAACCCGACGATCATCCAGCTGGACGCGGAATACTGTGCCACCGTTGACCACACTGGAAGACCGATTGGAGAATACGGTTAGACTATGTACCTAGCTGTAAATGATTATTATTAACAACATAATTATTGGCCTATATTTACTTAAAACACTTCCTGATAGGCCTATTTAATAGTTGTGGTTTCTGCTCAGTGGTTTCCTTAGTTAAATCATTAGTTAAGAGTTGTTTTTCTCGTTGTAGGCCTACTCTATTTGTCGATTTCTTAATAATTTTCTCTCCCTCCCTAATAATCTTTATATTCATACAATTGAATGCGCTGTCATGCTTAAAAAATATTTTACATGAATAACGGGTGGCCCACTGGCCCTATTAGCAGGATTGTCCATCTCTTCTGGATCTCCCCTTCTTCACCAAGTTATGCTAAAGTATTATTCACTACCATAATTGTATCATGGTTGTTCGTTGTTTTTGCCCTATTCTTTCTAACGGCCATATCGTAAAGTCTTTATTGCTCAACCCATGTCCCCAAAAATCAGCATCTATTTCTCGGTAATTCTCATACTACCAGCATGATCAGTTCTCTGGTTTGGCGTATTAGAAATTTACAGAGTGTAGCCTATACGGTTACGATTATAATACAATCATTTCCGTTCTGGTTCGTTTGGCAGATGTTGCAGACTGGGAACTGACTTGCGTCGGATTCTGGGATGAGGATTGGAACTCCTACATGATCACCTGGGACCCAGAGGATGCTACTTCGCGGTTCAGATGCTGGGTGAGAATCTCTTTGCATTGTAATACAATAAACCGTTTATATAATGCCTCACAAACATCTTCCAAATGTTCATGCAAGTTTTTAGCATTGTAATGTAGCATTGTAACCTTTCCTATAGATGAAATGGCAATAGAGTATCGTTTGTATTTTGTATTTTAGTCCTACGAGCGTTCACAGTGGCGCTATATAATGATGTCTCGATCAACGGGCGCCTTTTGCCGACCGTCAATGAACAGCTTCTCCTATGAACCGTCAGAGGGAGCCAGTCTACAACTGACGCTCACCGAGTCGGAAAGACAGTGTAAGTAGATAACACTTTAGGCTAAGGATCATGCTTTTCAGTTTTCACCATCATCGCTGTACGTCAGCATCATCATCATGGAAGTCGCTATGATCATCTTTTTGGGTCATCCTTATGTTATTATAACCTACACTGCATGATTGCAATGATTTGATGATGACATCATTTTCATCACATTTATAATCGTCGTCAACCGTAATCGTCGTCATCGTCATCATCATCATTCATCATCATCATCGTCATAATCATAATCATCATAATCATTATCGTCATCATCGTCATCATCTTCATAATCGTCATAATCGTCATCGTCGCCGCCGCCACCGCCACCACCACCGCCACCACCACCACCACCACCACCACCACCACCACCACCACCACCACCACCATCATCATCATCATCATCATCATCAGCAGCAGCAGCACCACCACCACCACCACCACCACCACCACCACCCCACCACCACCACCACCACCACCACCACCACCACCACCACCTCACCAACACCACCACCTCACCAACACCAACACCTCACCAACACCACCACCTCACCAACACCACCACCACCACGACCACCAACACGACCTCTTCCTTTCGTTCTCTGCCCTTAGGTAGGTTCGAATGCTTGACGTCTCCATTCTTCTCTTTTCTGAGCTTCCCTTTTCAGCTCCCGGTAATCACGACAGTCCATTCCAACAGCAAGAATAAACGCAGAAACATTGCAATCGCATAACATCATTTTGTGCTATCTTTTTGCATGGCGTTCTGCGAACCGTGTTGCAGATGACGATTGTCCTTTGAGTTACACGGACAAGCGCAACATTCCACGTGACACGATCAACGCTGGACCTAGGGTCACACAAGGTCATCTGGGTCACGTGATCGCACTACTCGGCATCTTCCTTGCAACGACCGCGTGGTTGCATTTGCACCACTTGCCCAGAATAGAAGAAGAGTAGAAGACATCAACAACAAATGATTGACCTTCGAATTAGAAAGACTGCTAGGGACACCACACTGTCTCGTACATGTACACCAAGAGGGTGACCTATGGTAACCTACCTACGGTGGTGATCTGCGGTGACCTATGGTATACACGGTTTCTGTTCTTGGGCCATAAGTACATTTGCTTCAAAATCAGAAGTTAAATAGGGCCTAATCCCAAGAGATATGAAGCAGTGAAAAACATACTGGGAGAGAAGGCACCAGAGATTTAGAAAAAAGAAAACAGCAGTCTTAAACGGATATAGAGACAGAGGTAGACTTTTGAACTCCCATACTTATTTGTACATTTTTTACTGAGTTGCCCAACGTTTTCTACAAGCATGCTGGAAAATAATAATAGTACGTTGCTTCTATGTTGAAAAACAATCCAAAATCGAAATCCATTTAGCAAAACCACTTGAAGTTTTCAAGGCTCCATAGACCAGATTAAATTCTCTGAAGCAAAAAGAAATCCAAATATGTATATTTATTATATATACATAGCATGCTCTATACACGACGTCTATTTCTGTTATTATCGTGAGGTTGAAATTATTCGTCTGAAACAAACTTGTACATTGAAATTAAAATTATCATAGAATGTATGATATGTAGCCTATGCATTACATTTAGGCTATGGATGTATGCTGAAATCATAATGCATTTGCATGTAATATGTTGTATGTATGTGTGTTAAGGTACCTAATAAATGGCATCTTGCCAGTACATCTCAAAAACTCGTCATTGCTCCTAAAGTGGATAATTTAACTCTTAGCTCAAATGTGGTTAATTTAATTCTTAAACCAAAATATTTTTAAAAATTCGTCTGTACCCCAATGCTTTTCAGAAAAAACACAAAGAACAAGTTTATATGACGTAAAAAAGTCGTCATGATTTTGTTACGCAATATAATTGCGAGGCACTATATGGTTATCGCTCTGCAAAAATTCGTCATTACTTGTAAACGACGCATGACACAATATACGAAATAGAAAGTTAATATGAACTGCATTGTCTTTTTTCGTTGGTTAATTTTTAGGCAAACGTAAAATCTAGTGCAGTCGGATTTAAGAAGCTTTATACACATCACAAAAATCAGTCGTATCTATTTCTGCAGGATCAAATCCTGAAAGTAAAATTAAATTAAATTTGAAAATTTCGTCATATAAAATTAAATTTGAAATTTTCGTCATCAGTGACAAAGCCATGAGCTTCAGTTCTGTGTGAAAGGATGCAGTTTTAAGATTGGAGTTGTCATCCAAGTCCACGGCAGAAAATGATTTTTTTCTCAGGAACAGGTTTTCCATCTGATATGAAATAACAAGAAACAGTATTTATACACATCTGAACTCATTATTCTTAGTTAAATTTGTAATGCATGCAAGGCCATGCTAAAATATGAATCTGAGATGCTGATAACAGCCAAAAGAAGACGCAGTTAGATATCTATGATATCTTAGTTAGACATCTAAGATATCTTAGTTAGACATCTAAGATATCTGAGTTAGATATCTAAGATATCAGCTAGATATCTAAGATATATTAGTTAGACATATAAGATATCTGAGTTAGATATCTAAGATATCTTAGTTAGATATCTAAGATATCTTAGTTAGATATCTAAGATATCTGAGTTAGATATCTAAGATGTCAGCTAGAGATCTAAGATATCCTAGTTAGACATCTAAGATATCTTAGTTAGATATCTAAGATATCTTAGTTAGACATCTAAGATATCTTAGTTAGATATCAAAGATATCTTAGTTATATATCTAAGATATCTTAGTTAGATATCTAAGATATCTTAGTTAGACATCTCAGATATCTTAGTTAGACATCTAAGATATCTTAGTTAGACATCTAAGATATCTTAGTTAGCCATCTAAGATATCTTAGCTAGATATCTAAGATATCTTAGTTAGACATCTAAGATATCTTAGATCTCTCTGGATTGATCTGCCTCTTGAATTCCACTCATTTCAGTTCCTACACTATCATTCCTAACCACATGCCATCACCTTCCTCAGGCTCCTCTATCTATTATGCCTACAAACATTCATACATACACAGATCTTTTTTGCTGTGCTAAAGTCGGGAGTGCTTCTGAGTAGCCCAATTGAAGAAGCGCGATATAAATTCTATAATGAATTCTAGAATAAATGAATACATACATACATACATACATGTTGGAGATATGCCTGGTACATAGGTTTGACTCATCAATGTCTTACAAGCTCCTAATAACCTTTTTGTATCAACATGGATGGACTGGAAGCGCCTCTGAGTGGAGCTTCTTGAAGGGGCGCTATATAAATTGTTGAATGAATGAATTAATCAATCAATCAATCAATCATTCAAATGAATTGATACCAGCATAGTTATTATCATGCCTATCGTAATTGTCATCATTGCTGCAATAATGATAATGATAATAATGATTTAATTGATAATAATAATAACAATAATAATAATGACAACCTGCTATGATTCATTGCTAGTCAGCACATGTGTTTGCATGGTAGCTAGTAGCCAAGTTCAAAACTAGCAATAACTGTGGAGTGAAAGGTGTTTCTCTCAACGATCGCATGGCGGCATGGTATTTCCAAAGGTGAGAAAAAGTCTTGTAAACACATCTTACATTCACGTAAAATTAGAGCTTTCAAAGGAGAATATAGAAACAGAAGTAGCCTGCAAGGTAAGAATCAATGGCTGGTCCCTCACCTTCCTGGTGGAGGGGATGGTAGAAAGATGACTCCTGGGGGCAAATCTTCTCCCTCTGATAAGACTTGGTTCTCTGCAAAGGTGCAACAACAGCAGCAGCTAAAGAATTTCTTGTCTCTTTTCGCTTCTCTTTAGAGAGCCACTTTTTCATAATGTACACCAAAGTGAGGTTAGCAGCTGGTTTCAATAAAGGATCTGCTTGCTTACTTACTTAAGTGCATATAAAAAGCACAAACAAGCTACAGTTCAAGTGTGGTGTCTTGAAGCTTGCTACTATAATGTAAGAAGATGTAGCTTGCTACTATAATGTAAGAAGATGTAGCTTGCTACTATAATGTAAGAAGATGTAGCTTGCTACTATAATGTAAGAAGATGTAGCTTGCTACTATAATGTAAGAAGATGTAGCCTTGCGACTATAATGTAACAACACAATTTTAATGTACTTACATTTAACAGTTTTTAAAATCCATAATAGTGTCAAATTTACAATTCCCTCCCAATTTTTAAAATCACCCAGTGATTTCATATAACACAAAATGGTAGAAACACAGGTGCACAGTGTTTAATCTAGACATCTCTGGGGGAAGTTCCCCCCCCAGGAACGGATTTCCCCCAGGAAAAAATTTTTGCAGCGAAAATGGTATGCTTTCATGAGATTTCGACTGAAAGACTAAAAAAACAAAAAAAGGTCAATCAGGTTTTCAGTAGCAGAAATGGTAGATTTTCTCGGAATTTGTTCACCAAATAACTGAAAAAAAGTCGTCAGAAAATTTACCAATGAAGATGTCGTCGGCAACTCAGCCATCCGCCCAAAATGTCCGCCCAAAATGGACTTTATCTCACCCCCGAAACCCGAATTCCACCCCTCAGGCAGAGGGACTAGATTAAACACTGACTGATATTATGTATTATTTCCACCACATCCTACCCATTTGAACTGACGCACTTTACAAAAGTGTACATTTACATAACACAATTATACACATCTGTTAAATCGGAGGAAACCATGGACAACCAACTGACTAAAGAAAGAACCAAAGTAAGTAAACAAGCTGCATCTGTAACAACTTGTCTAATTTGAATAAACAATTATTTTATTATTATTATTTTTCTCCAAGGCACATACAATTGTGACCCTTGAGACCGCAAAACCTGCAGGGTCGTTGTTCTGGAATGGCAGATGGCTTTATTATTATTATAATTATTAAAAAAATAGTAATAATAATAAAATAATAATAATAATTATTATTATTATTCTAACAGGCAGGATCTTACCATTATGTGATACAACGTAAGTCTTGCGATCAACAGGTGGCGTCACTGTATACGAGATGTAATCTCCGGCCGACTGACGCCCAACATCAGGCTGAAAATATTTTAAAACAATAGGTTAGAAGATACCTTTGTACGATTAATCTCTCTCAAATTTAGCAATATCACGTGGTGTAGAACAACCCGGTTTTAATGCTGTAACGTCGGACCCGTAACGTATAAGAACAATTTTTATTGTATCGCATTGAAAAGTTTGATCTTCTAGTTCCTCATACTAGAACGAACTATGGCTCAGTCCCGTTCTTTACCTCAATTGGTCCCTCTCTTTGGAATAAGCTGTCCCACATCTTAGAATTAGACTTAGTTCCTCCTGTTTTGAACGGAGTATTGGTCGACAAGTCTTCGCCACTCTGCACGGTCACCAGCCACCTCCTCCGCCTTGTCCATGCCCAGTCCCAACCGCTCCAGGTCCCCCCTGAATGTGCGTCTCCAGGTCCAGGTATTTCTTGGCCTGCCTCTTTTTCGTTTTCCACCCTTCGGCAACCAGCTTACTGCCGTCCTCGCAATTCTCTGTTCCCCCATCTACTCGATATCAAATTCTAGCTGGAAATTCCTTCTTCTCATTAGCTTTTCTCAAAACACATTTCTTCGCTCATGGCCTTGCACAATGAACGCTTGGTTCATCCTGTTAAAAGCACTTTACAAATATTTTAATACAATACAATACAAAAAAATTAGAATTGTAACTCATTTACATTTGAATACAATAAAACACTGCCAAGGTGTCAAGGTTCTAATGCCAGAGCAGGACAGGCCCTGTAAACACATAATATTATAGTTTAACACACATTAACTGATATAGTTTGTGTCAAAGTCTGATGAGTATCCCCCCCATGCAGGCCCAACAACCTGGAAAGCCATACGACGTAGCAAGAAATGATGGACAATATTGGGTTCTGCATTGGTTTAAGGCACACTTGTTCAGACTAGCTTACCAACTAACTAATTAATGCTTTTGGCCACTGTAGGATTAAATGGCACATTTGGAGTGCGGTACACACTTCTGAGCTTTGGAAGGCAATATCAAATATCAGTTCCATTGTATTGTATTATTTATAGTATTGTCCTAATGCGCTATTGCCATACCATGCTACCATGCCTAATCATTGAGAAAGTTTACATGAAATTGCAAAGAAAATAGCATGCCATTAACTAGAAGAATAGTTTAAAGAACATGCAGTTGACTAAAAAGAATTACAGAGGAGTTTATGATGAACTAAGAAAAGTTTGTGTGACATGCAATCTCTACCTTCACGAATTTCTAAAGATAATTGCACCAATTTAGAACTAGAACTTCAATGATACTGCATCAAGGAAAAAGAAATCTTAAAAGCTTAATTAAACTCAATAAAAGCAATGTGTCTGGAACGGCTATATACTTCATCCATTTTAGGCATTGGTCTTATAAAGGAGCTACTAGATCTGCTACAACGTTGAAACAAGTGCTGTATTATGGCTGAGAGCCTCTATTATTATTTTTTTTATTAAAAAATATTAAATGTCTGGTGGGTCAGACCTCGTCTTCAGGGTGTGAGGCAAATGTACCTTTGAAAGCGACCAGGTTGTAGCATCGAATGCATATGGACAGACGTTGGAAGTGAAAAATTATTATTATTATTATTGTTAATATTTTTATTATCACAATACTAATAATAATAATAATTATTATTATTAGTATTACTATTATTACACTTTTAGCCTAATTTGTTACTCAATTCATATCAATCCTGCATATAACTAAGTACACATAACCAAATAATTGTCAGGCAAAAGAAGTGCAGCTCTCAGTCTTCTAGTCGGCCTTAAATCCTACATCATTACCCGCGGAGTCCGTGTGGCTTTGTTGAAGTTTGTAGCAGAACAGGACCCTGGCTGCTTTGAGCGCTTTTTTCGACAATCAACTGGTGTATCATACTTTCATAACAGAAACAAGAAATGAATTTGTGAAACATGACAGAGTGAAAAAGCATAGATGAAGCCCATACGAGAAGTTGTACACACATGCATAAACTGTAAACAAGTGTGAAAACATAAAGCCACATTAACTATTTAGATGCCAGGTTAAGTGTTAAGATGTGCAGTTTTGTGCACGAAATAGAAGGCATTGCGTAGAGTTTATAATTTATGAAAGAAACCGGGAGAAAATAATGAGAAGGTCGAAATCAGCAGAGTTTATTTAGTTTATCAGTTGAAATTAAACAAGCATGCTTTAATAACAAACCTGCCATGCACAGAAAATATTGGAACTAAAAGCAAGCATGTCTACACTACCAAGCATATATGAAAAGAGTTTGAGAACACATGAAAATTTGAACTTGTGAAAAATTTTAAAACAATACCACGTGGATAATAAATCAACTATAGGTAAAATACAAATAATTATGGATTAAAAAAAAAATGAAATCTGGAGAGGCAGTGGCTACTGTGGCATGCATACTAATACTACAACTAATAATTACTAGACATGTCTAATAAAGTATTGTGTAAAGTAATTCATCGTAATGCATTGTAAAGTAGTGAAAGATTTATATAGTACCCTTAACACCACCCACAAGCTGAAAACAAGAGAGACTGCAGAATTTGAAAAGTTGTTAATGTCAGTTCGATGGCCAAATCTCCTTACAACCACATGAGAAAATAACTGATCAGTTAAATCATTGAGGCTCCTACAACCCACATGCCCCATTTCTAACAAAGCAACCCAATTTTCAACAAAACAACCCCATTTCAAACAAAGTTACCCATTTCTAACAAAGCAACCCCATTTCTAGCAAATCAGTCCAATTTTTAACAAATCAGCCCCATTTCTAACAAATCAGCCCCATTTCAAACAAAGCAACCCCATTTCAAACAAAGCAACCCATTTCTAACAAAGCTACCCCATTTCTAACAAATCTACCCCATTTCTAACAAATCAACCCCATTTCAAACAAAGCAACCCCATTTCAAACAGAGCAACCCATTTCTAACAAATCTACCCCATTTCTAACAAAGTTAACCCATTTCTACCAAATCAGCCCCATTTCTAACAAATCAGCCCCATTTCAAACAAAGCAACCCCATTTCAAACAGAGCAACCCATTTCTAACAAATCTACCCCATTTCTAACAAAGTTAACCCATTTCTAACAAATCAGCCCCATTTCTAACAAATCAGCCCCATTTCTAACAAGGCAGTAATTCCCATATTTTCGGAAACCCGATGTTCTCTTCATCTTCCTTTCACTGCATACAACTCTTGAACACACAAATTAACTCACTGCATAGCTGACAGATGCCGCATGTAGCAACGTTGCTTTCCTATGAAGCAGCTGACGCATGAAGCATTCGTCCCTTAGAACGCGCATACTGTATGGAAACATGATACAAACATATTTACTGCAATGCACTGTAAAGTAGTCGAAAACATGATGCAAACATTTCTCATAATACAAAGTTCTCATGCATTATCTTTTAAAACTCGTGGGGCACGATAGTGCAGTGGTGGGTTCGGTGCCTTGGATCCGGAAGGTTGCAGGTTCAAATCAACCTCAAGCTGCCACGTAGCAAGTCCTTCATTCGCAATTGCTCATGTGCTCCAGCATGAAACTCCAAAGCAGTGTCTGCGCTGTAGTCGGGAGCGCCTCTGAGTAGTTAGCTTGAAGGGGCACTATAGCAAATGCGAGAAATAAATAAATAAAACTGGAAACCAACAAAATATTACGACATTATTATAATTACTTTAAGTGATCTAAAAGTGAAATAAAAATCAAAAGTCAGTAAATTCCCGATTATTTTCATTTCTGTTTCAAACAACGTATTACCAGGTACTGTTGTTATTGTTCCAATTTTTTACTGGCTATATTATTTTTTTTATCGCCCAAGGTATAAGGAATCCCTCAGGCTCTCAGCAACTATAAAAAAAAGTTGCTTTTGTTCTCAGTTATTGTTAATATTATTAGTTTTTAAAAAAATGGTATTATAATGCCCTGAGGTACATAATTATGATCCCTCAGGGACTTAAACATTAGTTAATAAATTTTTATTATTATTATTATTATTATTATTATTACCATTATTAATACCCACCTTTCTTGGAGAATTGCAAACTTCTTTTTCCAGGCATTTGTGACTGCCTGGAGTTCTCTCTTCAGCCTACACAATGTATGAAACACAACACAGTTTAAGGAATATGTTAACATTACTATTCGTCTACATGCATGTCACATAAATTCACACTACATGCATTTCACATAGATTCACACCACATGCATTTCACATAAATACACACTACCTGCATTTCACATAAATTCACACTACACGCATTTCACATAAATACACACTACATGCATTTCACATAAATTCACACTACATGCATTTCACATAAATTCACACTACATGCATTTCACATAAATTCACACTACATGCATTTTACATAAATTCACACTACATGCATTTCACATAAATTCACACTACATGCATTTTACATAAATTCACACTACATGCATTTAACATAAATTCACACTACATGCATTTCACATAAATTCACACTACACGCATTTCACATAAATTCACACTACATGCATTTCGCATAAATTCACAGGTCAACAAGCATCACAACTATTCAAACGATTTTTACAACACCTGCCTCTGATTATTTTCCTTTGACATGATACAATGTAAATTTCTAATCACATTCACACAAACATTGATCAGCAATGACACACCAGTGTTTATCAGAGCTCAAATGCCAGGGAATTGAGTTTGAGAAACTTGACCATATGTAGGCTAGCAGAAATTACATTTGGTTTACAATAATCAATCAATACATATGTAGCAGAAATTACATTTGGTTTACATTTTATCAATTAATACATATGTAGCAGAAGTTACATTTGGTTTACAATAATCAATCAATACATATGTAGCAGAAATTACATTTGGCTTACAATTATTGATCAATACACATGTAGCAGAAATTACATTTGGTTTACAATAATCAATCAATACATATGTAGCAGAAATTACATTTGGTTTACAATAATCAATCAATACATATGTAGCAGAAATTACATTTGGTTTACATTTTATCAATTAATATAAAATATAATTATCTGAGACAAACTCAAATTTATGCATAGCCAATGCTTATTAACGTTGTTCTTGGTTTGGCAACATTGCCAACACATAAATACAAAGTATCCTTGTAGTCGTGCTCCTAGTACCTGAAGCATTGAAGAAACCATGGTATGCCACGGTTGTGATAGGCTACTTGTGCCACTTCATATACAATTATACATAAACGGTTTGGTCAGGCCTGCATCAGTATAGAAACCCATCCGCAATGAACAGAAGTATAGAGGGCTGCCCGCTTTGTACACCTTTCAGCCGGTGACCATAGAAACATTGGGTCCGCTTAACCCAACAGCCTCAGAATTTCATAAATGAAATTGGCAGCCATATCTCCTTCTATTAGTGGCATCAGACGTGAAACAATCTTTCTCTTTCAACGTCTGTCTATTTGTATTCAACCGGACAATCTGGTCGCCTTCAAAGGTACTTTTTCCTCAAACTCTGAAGAACAAGTCTGACCCACCAGATGCTTATTCCAGAAAAAATGATATCCAAGTCCATGGAGAATGAAATACCTTCGGACCAAAACAACAACAACAACAACAACAACAATAATATCCCTGATGGATCCTAAATACCTCGGGGCAAAAAATAAAAATAAAAAATAATAATATTTATAATAACAATAATAAATAACATCTTCCATGAGTTTTTGTGCCAATTGCTATTGAAACGTTGGGCCCCATCAATCGCTCGGGTCAGGAGTTTTTGTTAGAGCTGGGCCGCCGTGGTGCTGTTGTTTCCGGTGTCACGAAATAGAGTATCCCCCGTATTAATTGTATCCCCCCAAATTAAAAAAAGTCGAAAAAGTCACTTCCGCGTGAATTTTTTTGCAAATTTATTTTATCTGCTTTGTTTTGAACAATGACACTAACAGGTATGTTTATTCCTACTAGATAACTTGTTTTGCCCTGTTTTTAGAGCACCTAAAACACTTAAGAACACTCAGAGTCACTGAATAAATTCGAGTCGCCTTTATCAGAGCATTGCTTAGTACACTTGAAACAATTAGAGTCACTTTAAATTTGATTACAGCATAATTTGTTTATTATGTGCATTTTTCTGGAAAGGGGATAGAATGGTTTTTCCCCCCGGATAGTATAGACCGGTTAATTCCATCCGGGGGGATAGACTAATTCATCCCCCAGGATAGCTTTCAGGGGGATACTCCGTTTCGTGTCACCGGCGATCCAAAGGAGATAGCCTGCCTCTTCCAGAGGATTTCAATCTGCACACAGCGTTTCAACGCCGTTGCTTTTACATGAACATTTGCACCACACCCCGGGAACGAGAACAACACACTCTACACGCTTGAACACATTTCTGTTTTTAGTTTAGTTTTAAGCTTCAGTGGTTTTTAATAAACATTGAAATAATAATAATACTAAAAATAAAATAATAATAATAATAATAATAAAATAATGATAATAACTACTTTTCGAACCCTGACATCTATTATTACAGACCAGCAAAAGAACAATAGGTAACACAATACCTTTCTATTTCTGCAGCGAAATCCAGGTCGCCTTTATGTAGCTCCTCACATTCCTTCATCTTCTTTCTCCATTCCTCAGCAGCGGCTCGCTCCTGGAAAGACAGCCTCCGTCAGTTATACCATAGGACTCTTAACACGTTGTATGTATGCAAGTAAATATTTTTTATTCCACATCAATCACATAAATCCATTGTAAACCTTAATTCCCTCACATGCAATACCAACTATTATCCATTTCAAAATCGTGTAAACATAATCCCCAATAAAGTTTACAAACTATAATCACAAAACTACATTTAAACCATACAACCTACAAAAAATAGATATAGACAGTAATCCCTCAAAAATCATATAAACCTTAATCTTAAACTATATAAATCATAATTCTTAACTAACCAGAATTCTTCACGGACCATAATCCATGAGGATTATGCTACAATGCCCATCATCCTGTTAAGGTCTATCACCACTGTGATCCACATCAGGATCAGTTTCTGATTACTTGATTAAATGGGGAATGTAGCATGAAGAAAGCATGCAGTGTGTTACGAAGAAAGTGCAAAGTGTGTCATGAAAAAAGTAATGTGTAAAAGCAATGTGTCATGACATAAAGAAAGTACACAAAGTGTCATGGAATGAAGAAAGTAGACAACATGTCATGAAGAAAGTACACAATATGTTGCAGCATGAAGATAATACGCACACAATTTGTCACGAAGAACATACACAATGTGTCATGAAAAAGTGCACAAAGTGTTGTAATGTTACATGAGGAAAGTACACAATTTGTCATGAAGAAAGCACACAATGCATCACGGAAAAGAAAGTATGCAATGTGTCATGACACATTATGTACCGGTAATGTTGTACGAAGCTTGTTATGTTGTAATGTACGCTGTAGGGTACAACAAACAGTCCATGAAACAACAATGACATTATCATCTCACTTTAGAAAGAAGATCTTCGAGAGCCTTCTTCTCGTCCAGCAGCCGCTTCATCATTGCATCGTAACCCTGGATTAATGCAAAAAACACAAAACTCTTCCACATCTATATATATTATATTGCCAGCATAGATCAATTACATGCATTTTGTGTATCTATTTATAGATGGGCAGTATGGTTTGGAAACAGGATGCACGCAGCAACATGGTTTCTGAATTCCAATATTTTCACTGCATAAATCCATATAATCGAATAATCCCTTGTAGAACTCCTTCTCAGACATTTTTATCTCATTGTAATTGTAATCAAGACAATTTATATAGCACCGTTGGTAGCAAGCTACTTCTAGGATGCTTTACACACATAATACTATTGTCAAACATCAGCATAAATGCAAACAGCTTGAAAGCAGGAGCAGCTTTAACTGTTTTCTAAAAGCAGATCGAGTTTTCATTTCTTGAATTGATGCTGGAAGACTGTTCCAGACGTGTGGGCCAGCAACCCGAAGGCACGATCACCCGCTTTAGTTTCTGTTGCAGGGACCGATATGTCGGCGGTCTTAGACAACCACATATATGACGTACTAGGATCGTCTGCCAGCTATCTCATGTTACGACAGTTTTTTTAGGCCGTGCTGTGGTTGGGAGTGCCTCTGATTAGTCCCCTTGAAGAGGTGCTATACAAATTCGTTTAACGACTGAATGAATAATCTGGTGAAAAGGTTGACTTGTTGAAATTCTTCTGTGTCATCCAGCTAGTTCAATGTTCATTTTGAGCGTAGGACATGTGCCAGAAGGAACGGAAAAATCTAATTCAAGTAATATCAGACGCACGATTTGAAATTCTAACCTCACGTTGCATCATCGCTCGTCTCGCATCCTCATCTTTCTGCCGATCCAGCTGAAAAACAGAATGCAATACGACACTGAAAATTATACTATAAGTTACTGCGTTGGATATTGCCTACCATTGAATGTACTCAACAATTGTGCATCAGGAACTTGCTCATTGCTCAGGGTTATAGAAGATTATAGGCCACTGTGTAGAAAGATTGAGCATAATGTTTGTATGTGCACTTATTATAGTGCTTCTTCAAGCTCTCTACTCAGAGGCGCTCCCGACTACAGAGCGGACACTGCATCGGAGTTCCACGCCGAAGCGCTGAGCAATTGTGAGTGAAGGACTTGCCCAAGGTACCTGCGCGGCAGCTTGAGGTGGATTCGAACCTGCAACCCTTCGGCTGCAAGGCGACGAACATACCCACTACACCACCACGTTTCTATCATAGTTGAAATGGAAGGTAAGGTGAATGGACAATTCTGCTGCTCCTTTACAACCTTTTGAAAAGTAAAATTGATCAAATAGCCTTTGAAGAATACGGTCAGAATATGCACAGTAAACATCTTGGGCAGGAGCCATAATATTGCAATGTCAGGACTGTATTTACCATGTGTCTACCATGCCGCAAGCCGAAGAATAAAACAGTCAAATCTCATCTTAAGCTCATATCATGCTAAAGGGGCAAACGGGTGCTGACCGATCATTCTGCGAGGAATGAATGCAAGTCGGAAACATGTCATAACGTCTTACTTGGGAGTCACACCAAGAACTGGCTCATCACCGAGTGATGTCATAATGCATTTATTATTTCCGTAGCTGAATTCATATTGGCTGTAATGAATTCATTTCCATAGGTGAATAAATATTGCATTTTTGCTATTTATAACAAGTTCAAATCCATATGTAAACTCAAATTTTTGGTTACAAAAGGTCTACGTCAATAATTATGTGAATTAAATCAGATTGCAATATTCATCGGTGAATTAAAAATCTTTGGCTATCATTTTTTCCATAATGTGAATTAATTTTGGTTATGATATTATATCATAGCTAAAAAAAAATTTTTGGTTATAATGAGTCTATTTCAAAAGGCGATTCAAATTTGAGTTAATTTTAAAAACCACTGGTAATCAATTAAAAATCAATTTTGGGATCGTGTCCCACATTATATCAGAGTTTACATCATGAGGCATGTTACTGACATGTTTCCAGTGTACCACCAAATCACTTGATAATCCTCCCACATGCTGACTTCATCTTTCACATGTTATAATATCGATCGGTATTGGTATGATGATTCTAACAAAATGCTTTGAACTGCATTGCATGAGAGTTTGGTCCGAGTATATAAATTTCGGCTCATCTCTACAGGATCTGGCCAATCTGCTTCTCCCAGATTAAGGTCATATTCTTCAATGGTTATCTGACCTATTTCACTTTTCAAAAGGTTTTTAAAGAAGCAGCAAAAATGTCCATTCATCTTAGCTTCCACTACAACAATCATACGTGTACAATCTTTCTACACAGTGGCCTATTATGTCCACGTTCTATAATTCCAAGAGCTTCCCTTCTAAATGTGTTTAGAGCAGCGGTTCTCAACCTTTTCAGACTCACGGACCCCTTTTTAATTTTTGGTCCCGATCACGGACCCCCACTGAAATTTGGCGCTTTGGTGCATTATCGTGACTGTGCGATTCTATAATCCTATATGATAGGCCTAGCAGGCCTACATGTATGTTATAGCATAGCCGATAATTATGCCCCTGCACGCGTCTAGTAAAAATTTCTATAACTAAGAAGATTATATGAAGTCTATTAGAAAAAAACTATTTTATTTTAATGCAAGCTTTGGGCATGCATATTCGAGCACAGTTTATCTGCTTGAAACACTCAATCTGAGCCCTTTTTTAAATCTCAAGCCGTGAACGATAATTTTTAATTGCTACTAGGGCAGAATATCCACATTCACAAAGATATGATGTTTCAAAAGGTGAAATAATGTTGAAAGCCTTTTCATGCAGTTTTTAGGTATTCGTGTGAAGCTTGTATACAAAATAATGCATCAAGCCAACTCTTGCATGGATGCAACCAGGGGCGCCCGCAGGCGTACGCACTTACGCAAGTGCGTACAGCAGCGGCGCCCGTAGACGTACGCACATAGGTAAGTGCGTACAGCGCGAGGATAGAAAAGGTATGTTTTTGAAAATTTTTAGCTTGATGACTAAAAAAAAAAAAAAAAAAAAAAAGGTCATCAGTTTTTTCGGCGGATAGAAAAGGTATGTTTTTGGGAAATTTTAGCTGACTAAAAAAAAAAAGTCATAAGTTTTTTCGGCGACCTAACGAAATTTTTTTTTCTGTTCGCCCCTCCTTCGAAAATTTCTGTGCGTACAAAAAAAAAATCCTGCGGGCGCCGCTGGATGCAACATCTCCAATGTAGGCCTAATATCACTAGTCAGTTCAATGATTTGGTTCACTTCTGTGGTTGGTAAATTCCACGAATGAATGTTTGCAAGAAACGGACTTTAAACCCACAAAAAACTGTGAACGTTCAAATTACCAAAATAGAACAGTTGATCCAGCAATGGTTGAATATGTCCGGAAATCAAATTAACTAATTTTGGTTGATTGATCTGTGCATTTGCTCATTTCAATGTGAATTCATGCAATTGATCAAAATGTGTCAAAGTTACCTACTACTATCTGTTTTGCACCAGCAATCAAATTTTTTGTAAGAGCAGACACTTTATCACTAGGCCAAACGGTGATTAGATTTGTCCGAATCACTTGCCTATAGAGGAATTCAGGTAGTGTATTTAGCTGCTAAGAACAGTAAAACAGAAATATTTCTACGATAAGCCCAACTCTAAAAAATGAAATAGATACATCATAGCCCATCACGAGATTTCAACCGGATGACTTAAAAAAGGTCGTTGGAAATTTGAAATTTTGGTGGATGAAAATGGAAAAATTCCGCAAGGTTTCAGTCCCCCAAAACCTTATATCCTGGCGCCGCCACTGCATGTCGCCATTGAAAGCAGAAACATTTAAAAATTGGCAAAAATTTACTCCGTTTCTATGTTTTTAACTAAGAAATATTTAATTTTCAGGACTTGCTCGCGGACCCCCAGGCAGATGGCCGCGGACCCCCGGGGGTCCGCGGACCCCCGGTTGAGAACCGCTGGTTTAGAGTGTACACAGTGCACATCTATCTTTTATAAGCTCAGTACACTGTGTAGCTGCCAAGTTCTGATGCTAAAAAATTGTATCCCATGAAAAAACCACGAAGAGCATACAACGTTGCTGCTTACACCCCGCACTGTTTGACTCCAACTCATTATTTAACTGAAAATTTACTTTAAAAAATGCAATAATTTGGAAGGTTATCAATCAACCACTGTCTTGTCGCAACAAACAGCCAGGCTTAACAGTCTCATAAAATGTAATAGTTTAAAATAAGCCTGAGGATAGTCTATGAAGCATGGTTATGAAGTGTCACCTGGTGGCCAGTGTTCTTTCTTGCTGACTATTATTTGCAGTGCAACACTACCACTGCCAATGCCCTACCTGTAGTACCTGTAGTGCCTGTAGTGCCAGCCCCAAGAATTGGAGAAAGAAGGAGGGTGACAATAATTATCTTAATTATGACATGTTAACCACAACTAACCAACTAACATTTCTGTGACAGTGAAAGCTAGTACTTTGGAACCCTCTATATATACACAATATTTCTGTATATGAGATGAAATTTGACAGAGCACTATTAATTAAAGCCACTCACCAGATTTGAACTTGAACTAGACATTATTTTTAAGTCAGCATTCTCATTCATCAGCTGAAATTGAAAAAATTTAAACATTTATCAGTTTATCACATACGAAGTTGAATTTTTTATTTGTTTATAGCACACAAATGAAGCATGGGTATGAAGTGCAACCTGGTGACAAGAGCAAAAGACAAGTACAAACATGAGCCTGTAAGTACAATGCAACAGGAGACAAAAGAGGTTAATAGCTTAAACTAACCCTGACCACTCTTTCTAAATTATTATTCATGAAGGCATTCACCACTTAAATAGAAGTCAAATGATAATAAAACACAATAATCATAATAATAATAATATTATTAATAATAAAAATAATAATAATGGCCGGTGTTTGTCAGTGGTAACAGGAAACCCACTCAAAACCACGTACCTTTTACAACGCCTCTCAATTTGTGTGCAAAGATTTAACGCAGTGGCATTTCGAAGCACTTTCACACAGCTGTTCTGTGATGAGGGCCGTTAACTCCTGAACAAAGAACTTTTTGTGCTGTTTCTTGTAAAACATGCTACGTTTAATAAATGATTGGTTTTATAAAAAAAATAATATAAAAAAATTAAAATAACATTAATAATATGAACACAAGAAAGAGAATCTGCCATAAATTCAACTTCTGTTAAAACTTGTTAACATCTATTACTCGCTAAATATCAGGAAGCGAATGCACGTATCAATTCAGGGAAAGATGGAATTGTAAGACTGTCCGGAAAATAACACGACAGCATCGGATCAGTTTACATCGAATAAGTTGTTGCAATCTTGATTGTAATTTTGACTGCACAAAACACATGAATAAGCAACCAATGAAAAAAGAATACTTCATGGCAAATTATGTAAATCGGAGAAAAACTAGAATTTCCACAACAATCCAAGAAAAGCCAAACCCTGTCCATCCTCCTTTGTGCATCGGCCAGCAGGCGATTCAGTCTATCTATTTCTTTTTCTAAAAGTAACAAAATGATATGCAGCAACTTTCTGTAAAGTCAAAAACGCATTATAATAAAATACTACAAATAATAAATAATAAATTTTATCATTAAAAAATAATAATAAGTCATTCCAGAATGCATTTTTTGAAGTCTCCCGATAACTTTTTGAAATTCCAAGGGATCTGAGGTAAATCGGGTAAAAAAATAAAATAAAACCAATATAAATAACATTATTACATTATAAATCAACATTATAAATAACATTATAAATAACAACAGTAATAAAAAAAATAACCATCCCAGAACAATGATATCTAAAATATTTTTAAAATTCTGCACCTCAGGTCTAAAAAAATAAGAGTAATAATAATAATAATAATTATTATTATTATTTATTCAAACTGAGTTCACAATAAGATAATAATACGAAGAAGAGCAGTTCCTTATTCTAGTTCTCAGACAGCCATGAGTGCGGAGTGTTGGCGACTTCATTTTCTTGGCCTCGGCATATGAGAGCAGGTGGCGAGTTCCCTCTTACCACTAACAGTGTACGGACAGAGCCCTCGTTATAGACGAGTAGGTTAGGGTGATGGAATCATATGTATGTATGTATGTATCACATTGTATATATATGTATGTATGTATGTATGTATGACATTGTATATATATATATATATATATGTATGTATGTATGTATGCATGTGCATGCGTACGTATGAATATAACTATTAACTATATATGACATCATATGTATGTATTATGCATGTAAGAGCACCTGTTATAAAACCCCTTCCAAATTTCTACTCGGAGGCACTCCCGACTACAGCGCAGACACTGAATCGAGAGTTTCACGCCAAAGTGCAAGAGCAAATGCGAGTGAAGGACACGCTCACGGTCTCTACATGACAGCTTGAGGTTGATTCGAACCCGCAACCTTCCGGCTCCAAATCACCGAACATACTCCTACACCACCACACTTCACAACATGCATGACATACATACATCATTGATAACACATTGAAAGAATCTGTCGAAGCAGATATGTTACTCTATATGTTGCATTGACGATGCTCACGTAGGTTCTTCGTTGTCTGCTCCTCTGCAGCCAATCGTTCTTCAAGCAAATTGATTTTTAGTTGGAGCACGTCCATCTTCTCCTTGAACACGTCGCATGCATTCTTGTCAATCTTGCCTTCATCGTGTTGCTCAACGTCAACAGGAGGCGGAAATGACACCTTCTAAACAGCATAATGCATGTAAAACAGAATGAAAAACTTGGAAAAAAGTCGTAAATACATCAATTTAAAAAATCTTTGTTGTAATTTTAATCTTTTTTCAAATGTGCTAATTTTCCAAAACTTTGGAACTGCAATTTTTACGTCCAGTAAATGACAAATAGGAATACAATAGAGACAATTGTATAGTAATTAATCATTCATTTCAACCATAAAATAAAAATAAATAAATTAAATGAATAAACAAAACAAAGCAATTATAACCACAGCCACCAAGCAGAATTGTACCTTCATGTTGGTTGTACCCTCACTTTGGAATGGGCTCCCTAAGTCACCGTACCTGCTCCCTAGGGTCCACTTCGACTTTCTATGTACATCTCAAAACTGTACTTTTTAGCCATACTGGGGTCAGGAACGCATCCGAGTAGTTGCCTTCACTGCATAAATCCTCGCAATGAATGAATGAATAAATGAATGCATGATGATAAACAGCTTCATTCACTCGTAATCGTAATCGTAATCGTAATCTCCAAATTTCTAAAGTGCCACTTGAAAGCCAAGCGCAGGGGGCACCAGCTTATTCCCGAGCGCTTTCCTCTCACTTGGTCGTTCATTCACTTACACGATCTCTGCCCTCGCACTCCGCCAATCTGTCCATCAGTGAGTGAACAGTTGCCTCCAACGAATCATTCATCGCCTTCAGTTGTTTCAGCTTCCCATCGTCTGTCGATGACTTCATCTGGTGGCTTTTCATCTTCTTCTTAAAATCACTCTAAACAAACAAAGAACCGTTTTTACAAATGTATTCAAATTCAAACAGTCAATTCTTTTAAAGAAACTTTCAAAGCGGTGTCAATTATTTTTCTTCTCATTCTGTCTATATGTATGTGCATTTGTTACAACGCCCCTTCAAGATTCCTACTCAGAAGCGCTCTCGACTACAGCATGGACAGTACACTTTATCGAAGTTTCACGCCGAAGCGCTGAGCAATTGCATGTGAAGGCCTTGCCCAAGGTCCCTACGACCATTTTGCCTACCATTTATTGTGTATGCCATTTATATTTATACCATTCATTTTCGTAAAAACGTTAAAAATTGTAGCAGTATTTAAAGCAGTCATCAAAACAATGTGCCGATAGCACACGGTGTCGTCTTTCAGTTGGGAATATTTCAGTTTACTGCTAAAACTATGTTCTGTGAATAAAGTAACAAAGGACTAGACAGAGAATTCTTTTTCAAAAGACAATTTAAAACTTTAATTAACAAGATGCGAATAATGAAAAAGAAATTCATGCTTCGTAAAACTAACAATATTTAATTTATATAAACTAGCAATAACTCAATTAGTCATAGTACTATATAATATTCTAACAAATGGAGTAAATCTAAAAATTGACTCTAAATTACTATGCACCTTTTTCTACAGCAACCAGTTGACCTCCAACTAATTTATCAGTGAACTGAGTAGGTCAGGTCATTACATGTATGTATGTATTGCATCTTGACATTTATATAGCACCTTATGATAACCTTGCGCTTAACATAGCCACCCGGCAGTTCCAAACAAGTGCGTCCGTGCGCTCTTTGCGCAAGAGTGTTTACCATAACCCTCAGCACCTCCCTCATGAAGTGACATCTGGTCTTAAATAGAAGCACACAAAGAAATGTCTCACATTGTAGAAGCCATGAATCTGGACAATCGCATCACAGAGCTGCTGGCGATAGGCGCTTCTGATTGTCTCGATTTTCTGAGAAAAGAGAACAAAGAATAGAGACAATTGAAAACCTATTCCATTACAGCATCAAGAATAAATCTGTCGATAACTGAATTCCAAATAAAGTTAAGTCTTCTGAAGTCTGAGGCTTGCATAACGTTGAAAGCTATATAAATGTTGTTAGGCTTTACAAGAAAAATGTCATCTCCCAGCCTTGTTTCATCATCACCATCATCATCAAATATGCAATGCAAGTATACATGTATACAGATTAATGTATATTATATGTTTATGTATGTAAACACACGCATGTCATATAATTATATATAAATAATGCGCTAGTATAATTGTATAATGTATATATAATTTATATATGTGTGTATATATCTATAGATGCATTTACACACATGTACATGTACAGTTGTACACATGTGTACATAAACAGTGTACAGCTGTACAACAGGTATCTATATGTCTGCATGTATGAATGAATGTATCTGAATTTTTGCAGTGCATTTCATCATCATCATCATCACACACCAGTGTTTAATCTAGTCCCCGTCCTCTGGGGGGGGGGAATTGAGGTTTCTGGGGGGGAGAGACAATTGAGCGTCCGAAGGACGCTCGTCATGTGCGTAGCATCGAGAATTTGAGGGGAGGGGATGCGCCCCTCCCCATCAGAAACTTTTTGAATTTCCACATTGCAATGGCAACATTTTAAGGTGTCGTCTTAACAAAATAGCTGTACTTTTTCAGTGGCCCATTAGAAAATTTTTGAATTTCCACATTGCAATGGCAGCATTTTAAGATTTTAAGGTGTCATCTTAACAAAATAACTGTACTATTTCAGTGACCCATTAAAAAATTTTTGAATTTCCACATTGCAAAGGCAGCATTTTAAGAGGTCATCTTACAAAAATTGACCCATTAGAAACTTTTTGAATTTCCACATTGCAATGGCAGCATTTTAAGGGGTCATCTTAACAAAATAGCTGTACCTTTTCAGTGACCCATTAGAAAAATTTTGAATTTCCACATTGCAATGGCAGCATTTTAAGGTGTCGTCTTAACAAAATAGCTGTACTTTTTCAGTGACCAACTAGAAAATTTTTGAATTTCCACATTGCAATGGCAGCATTTTAAGGTGTCGTCTTAACAAAATAGCTGTACTTTTTCAGTGACCTATTAGAAAATTTTTGAATTTCCACATTGCAATGGCAGCATTTTAAGTTGTCATCTTACAAAAATTGACCCATTAGAAACTTTTTGAATTTCCACATTGCAATGGCAGCATTTTAAGGGGTCATCTTAACAAAATAGCTGTACCTTTTCAGTGACCCATTAGAAAAATTTTGAATTTCCACATTGCAATGGCAGCATTTTAAGGTGTCGTCTTAACAAAATAGCTGTACTTTTTCAGTGACCAACTAGAAAATTTTTGAATTTCCACATTGCAATGGCAGCATTTTAAGGTGTCGTCTTAACAAAATAGCTGTACTTTTTCAGTGACCTATTAGAAAATTTTTGAATTTCCACATTGCAATGGCACCATTTTAAGTTGTCATCTTAACAAAATAGCTGTGCTTTTTCAGTGACCCATTAGAAACTTTCTGAATGTTCACATTGCAATAGCAGCATTTCAAGGTGTCATCTTAACAAATTATCTGTACTTTTTCAGTGACCCATTAGAAATTTTTTGAATTTCCACATTGCAATGGCAGCATTTTACGGGGTCATCTTAACAAAATAGCTGCACTTTTTCAGTGGCCCATTAGAAACTTTTTGATTTTCCACGTTGCAATGGCAGCATTTCAAGGTGTCGTCTTAACAAAATAGCTGTACTTTTTCAGTGGCTCATTGGAAACTTTTTGAGTTTTCACATTGCAATGGCAGCATTTTAAGGTGTCGTCTTAACAAAATAGCTGTACTATTTCAGTGACCCATTAGAAAATTTTTGAATTTCCACATTGCAATGGCAACATTTTAAGGTGTCGTCTTAACAAAATAACTGTACTATTTCAGTGACCCAGTAGAAAAATTTTGAATTTCCACATTGCAATGGCAGCATTTTAAGGTGTCGTCTTAACAAAATAGCTGTACTATTTCAGTGACCCATTAGAAAATTTTTGAATTTCCACATTACAGTGGCTGCATTTTCAGGTGTCATTTTAACATGATAGTATCATATATTATAGTAGTAAATAATGTCATTATAATCATATAATAATAAATAATATCACGGTATATTATAACACTTCATGTAAAACAATGATAAAAACAGTAACTAAAAACCAATATCATTTCGTCAAATTTTTCTGGGGGGGAAATGTCAATCCTGGGGGGAACTTTCCCCCCCAGAGACGTCTAGATTAAACACTGATCACACACCACCATGTAATAAACATATTTTTGTCTCAAAAAAAGCTCATTGCCACCACATTGCTATATTTACCATTGAGCATAACTCATCAACAAGTCAAATCAGCAGATTCATAGAACATTAATTTTAGTCAAATTGTTTAGAAATATCACATTCAACACTTGTCCAAAATCTTACACATGACTTCAATGGTGTGTATATCTATAATACATAAAATAAATATAAACTTATATATAATATATAATATTTGAATTTAAAAGCCTCTTCTGATTCAGACTAAATTCCATTCCAATTCTTGAATTCATCTGAACTCAAGTGAATTCACATCAATTCGTCATCAGTTAAGGACGGGGATGGGTAAGAATAAATTCAGCTGTACGGGTTATTTATGTACAGGCAGCGAAATAACCTGCTGAGAAGATAATGCAGTTTACACACTGGTGTGCTGAAAGGTATTCTATATCTGGAAACAACCATCTGGTTCCTATCAAACCTTAGTAACTATGTAAGCAGAGTCTTTGCAGACCTTGCTTTTGGACATTAATATAATGCAGTTGAAAATCTTTAAAAGTAGCAGAGACTTTTGGTAGTCAGAGTAACAATTTAAGTAATATTGGATAACCTCGGCATGTATCTTTTCCACGGCTGCTAATCTTTCATTCATCCTAACATACCTGGAACAACAAAACAACACTACAAATTTACCCATTTCAATATCTGCAGCAGTCTGTGATGCAGAAAATCATATCCAACCCATTTTATAACCTGGTCACATTTTATAACCGTTTTATTAGGACATTTGATGCTACGCAGAAAGTGCAGTAAGTGCGGAAATATAGGAATGCATTTCTCTTGCGTAATGATCCTGTTGAAACTGGAAACCATTTATACAACCAGGGTGAGAATTGCCGGGGGGGGGGGTTGGGGGGTTTCGACCCCCCCAGTCTTTCTTAGAGCCCCATGTTAAAGTATGTTTTTTACACCCCAATTCCAAGTGGATAATGGTCCAACCCCCCCAGTTATTTTTCCACAATTCTCACACTGTATACAACCATCATACCCTGTGCAGTGTACATAGTTAACTTCTTAAAACTCACTTGTTTAGATCTTTTAGATAGTAATAGGTACAGCACCTTTAAAAGTTATTTAAAATGCACTACATTAAGTGTTCTCATAAATACATACATATTGCATGCATCATCATACATCAATCAATCAATCAGAATTTATATAGTGCATCTGCTTCAAGATAGATACCTAATATACATGCATACATAAATACAAACATAAATACATACATGCATGCATACACACAAACATACATCAAACAATACAATGAAACTGTATGTGTATGTACTTTTTGGAACATGTAAATATGCATCAAGTCATTTACATAAGCCTACATGTATGCAAGTAGCATGCTGCATGTAAGATATATGCATCATAACATTTATATAGAACTTTAGCAAAAGTCAATGATTGAGACCAATAGCCTACATCAATCCAGAATGATTCGATCTTCAGGCTTTATGAAATGAATTTCTTACTGGACTCACAGTTCAACAGACTTCTGCTTCAACTTCAGCTCAAAATCTGCCTGCATTGAACAGCGGATGAAGCCAAGGTCTCTCTTCAGTAGACTTGCTTCCTACAAAACAATGTGGAAAAAAGGCATGGCTTAAAAAGAGGTTTTTGGACACAAAGTTTGCAGTTGACAATGTTCGGCGGTGTCTGGATGGGTGCTATGAATTTTTGAGAGACTAGAAGCTGGTCAACAACACATGATTTTATTACAATATCCAAAACATTAACTTCCAGGCTAAAAAACAATTGAGAAAACTTGTGTACATCTCCATGTATTTATTTAGTAAGCAAATAAATAAATAAATATATAGTTATATTGTATTTAGAATTATGTGTGTCATTTTAAAACATCTGACTTTTTATTGGCTCTATCGACGATGCACGTTTATTACCATGCATGAATTAATTAATTAATTAATTGGTGATTCAATGTTCAATGAATTTAGAGTAGATAGATGTTTATTAAACTTGAATATCATGTCAGCATTAAGTATCAAACAAGCAAACGGAGTACAAACGGAGCTCTACAAAGGCAACAGCTTAAACAGGGTTGCATCCCCATTTCCAGTATATGCCACTGCTTATGTTTATAATAGGCCTCAATTGTTTAGACCCCATTTCCAGTATTTGCCACTGCTTACATTTAGAGGCCTCAATTGCTTAGATTGAAGCATACAAAGTGTTAGATCAAACATAAAATAAGAGTATTTGAGCACAGTGCCGGCGCTAGCACCCCCCATACCACCCAATTGGGGGGGGGCCCGAGTTTGAAAGGGGCCCCCAAATTTAGCTGGTCATTATGCC
Organism: Lumbricus terrestris; assembly: GCA_949752735.1. Taxonomy (NCBI): domain Eukaryota; kingdom Metazoa; phylum Annelida; class Clitellata; order Crassiclitellata; family Lumbricidae; genus Lumbricus; species Lumbricus terrestris. Next base: position 29,661,651 of record OX457050.1, read on the forward strand.
TATTTGTGACTCTACAGATCCGGTCTGGTGCATGCCTCAACTAACCATATGACACTGCCATAGCAGACCTAATGCAAATATCATACTGGTTTTGAGCATAAGTATATAACCATTAGAGTTTGAAAGGGGCCCCCAAATTTAGCTGGTCATTATGCCTATTTGTGACTGTACAGATCCGGCCTGGTGCATGCCTCAACTAACCATGTGGCACTGCCCTTGCAGACCTAATGCAAATATCGTACTGGTTTATCGTACTGGTTTTGGGGCGTAAGTATAAAGCCATTAGAGTTTGAAAGGGGCCCCCAAATTTAGCTGGTCATTATGCCTATTAATTTTGTGACTGTGCAGATCCGTTCTGGTCATGTCTCAACTAACCATATGGCACTGCCATAGCAGACCTAATGCAAATACCATACCGATTTTGGGCGTAGGTATAAAAATTAAGCCATTTAAACTAACTCAGGCAATTTCGTCCACTTTCTCAAACACAACGCTTATAAATTGTAACTTATTCTAATTGCTAATTGGATGAGGCCTCAAAATAAAACCTGCGTGAGACCCAAACATTAAAGCCTGTGTAGGGTCCCATATGTCCTTGGTATGTGTCTGATCTCAAGTTTGCAAGGGGCCTCAAATGTAGCTGGTAATTATGCCTTTCATAACTGTTCAATCCTGAAACCACGCACCGAATTGTTTTAACGCAAAGCATACAATTACTCAAACCAATAGAGCATTATCCTTCAACCAAAGAGGAGACTTGGAGGTGTGGACAGGGGCACAGCCCCCACAATTTGTGGTTGGGACTGCACCCCACAATTTGTGGTTGACGGAATCCTTGTATCCCCAATATTTCAGAAATATTTCATAAGTATCATCCACTGCCCATCAATAATGATCAATTTTGTTCAGATGACAGCCTATAAATGCTACCATTACAGTTGGCAAATCGGATAAATTTAAACAATGGAGAGGGACACTCTGAAGTCCTAAACCACGACTAACAACAATGAAAAAGAGCTATTTTTGTAAAGATGACAGCTTAAAATTTCTACCATTACAGCATGGAAATTTAAAAAAAATTAACAATTGGGATGGGACATTTATTGAAGTCTTACACCATGTCTTTCAGCACTTATATTATGAGAAATTTTGCTGAGATGGCAGCTCAAGGTATTGGGGGGCCTCAAGTTTTTCTTTGGGGGGCCTCAGGTACCCTAGCGCCGGCACTGTTTGAGCAAAACTAACTCCTAAGTCCTTCAAATCCTAATATAGGTCAACTAAGAGGATAACAAGTATGAACCATAATTTAGTAAACAATGTTACTCCTGAATATGAATATACATGTATCAATAAAAAGCATTAACATGGAAGTCAGTAATGGTAATATTATATAATTTAGGCATTCAATAATAACATCATAGTATTACCCCGCAGCAGTGACACTTACCGGTAATAGTAGAAATAGTACTAATAGAAACCCTAAAATAAATGGAATAAAATAATAGTAACAATAGTAACAATATAGTAGAAGCAGCAGTAGTAGTAGCAGTAATCCTATACATTCACTAACCAACAGAAGTAAAATGTTTCTATCGGTTGATAAAGTACAGCAGACAACTAGAATTTAACATAAAAATGTCCAACAGCTGGTGAGGATAAAGCATAGAAGTTTCATCTGATTGATTGAAAGTGATCTTTTAAGACGGGTCTTCAATCTTCACCTTGATCAGATCGCTTGTAGCTAATATGAGTTGCTTGACAGGAAACACTTCAGTACGGTTGGTCTGTGTGCTGTGATCCTGGCTGAAGTGACCTATTTGATAATCATCTCCCAGGCTTGGCCTGTGCATAACCAAACAACTTTAAAGCATTAAAAACAGTTTTGAGCACAGTATTATTTAGCCATATTTTGGATAAATTCACTCCTCTCTGCAAAGAAACTAATCAGTTGCTAGTTTGACAGCAGTTTCGTCAACAATATAATGTGCCTATGCCATTCTCACTTTTGGCTCTAAATGGAAATCTTTGCCACATTATTTATCTACTACGACTGAGAGGAATGACTAGCCATCCAATGACTAGATCGAAAGTGTGCCACATTAAAGAAAAAGTGAGAAGAAAATCCTGGTAAAGTCTTAGTTATGACAAATTGACAACTACACTAATGGCAGCATAATGAACATTTTGGTGCCACTTGTGGGAATTAATTCTATTGTATTTGCATGTTTGCATAAGTCTAAATATTTAGGCACATGCAAGCATGCATGTAAACATACAAGAGTGCACTGACCGATCTGACTAGCGTATGCACTTACTTATTTAGTTGAACCTAATTGGTCAGCTACTTAAGCTGTGGCTTTAAGCCGTTGAAAAAATAAGTAAAACAAGCAGAGAAAAAATATACTTGAAAAGAGATTTTCCACCAGGTGTATTATAAAGGTCATAGGCCAGAAAATCGTCATCGTCGTCAGAATTTAAGCCACTGTTATTCATCGATTTGTTGCTCCCTCCGAGCGTAGCGACACGCGCCATTTTGGTTTCTATTAACGACACACGACGTTGCTTTGGCCAACTGGATGAACCCTCCAACATGAAGCAAAATCCGCTAGCAGAGCAATCAGATCAGTAAGTAGCATTATTAAAGTTGGCTAAAATGTTACGACTGTTTTCCATGCCTAGATGTTCTTGCTTTAACGAATGTGAGCGTAAAAACAGTTAAGAAGTCCAGGCCCTTAGTTAAGTCCTTAGCTAAGTCATTAGTTAAGAGTTTTTTCTCGTTGTAGGTCTCGTTGCAGGCAGTGTCTAAAGTGTGGAAAAATAAGTGCCTGAACGCCCATTACCTCTCCAAAAGAAGTGCATAGACGCCAATTATCTCTGCCTGTCTGTGCTCACCAATAAGTGGCTGGACGGCGTTCAGATTTTAAAAACAAGTGCATGGACGCCGTCCATGACCGTCCAGCCCTGGTTGCAGGCCTACTCTAGACCTATTTTTGTCGGTTGCTTAATATAAACAATTTCTCTCTCCCTTATAATCTTTATATTCCTGCAATTGAATGTGCTGTCATGTATTTTTTCTATTTTTTAAATGAATAATGGGTTGCCCTATTAGCGGTTTTATTTCATGGCTTTTACATCATGCGCGCTAGTAAATGCATTCTATTAGGCTATTTTTCACATTTTCCATTTCGGGTGTTCATTGTTCAAACACTTCCAAAAAAACTCTAGCTACGGCTTTGCCTGCGGTATCTCCCTGTTCCGAATACCATGTGTCGCGATGCCTTTAAGGAATTGCGCCACATGTGATCTGTGCACGGTTCTTCTCTGAGTGTGGGGGCCTAAAGGGACGTTGCGCCCTCTACTAGGCTATACTCCACACAGAGTGCATTCCTCTTTCCCAGTGCGCTTAGTCTTATAAAACAGGACCGTGATTCATCAGCATCTGCTGCTGGCCCATGGCATGATGGGCTCCCATTGTGACTTCATGGCTTGTCTGTTGGCCCACGCCTATAAGACCTATAGGGTTTACCCAGATTCGCTTTATTGGACCTAGGTTTTTCCTACATGTTTAAAACCGTTCTGCCGGTGTCATAAAATAGAGTACCCCCAATGTTAATCGTATCCCCCCCAAATGATGAAAAGTTGAAAAAATCACTTCCGCGTGTATTTATTTTTGCAGATTAATTTTCATCTGCTTTGTTTTGAACAATGATAACGTGACACAGGTATGTTTATTCCTGCTAGATAATTTTTTACTTTGGTTTTAGAGCACTTTGAACATTTAAAACACTTATAAGAACACTTAGAGTCACTAAATAATTTCGAGTTTCCTTTCTCTGAACATTGCTTAGGACACTTGAAACAATTAGAGTCACTTTAAATTTTGATCAGAGCATAACATTTTCAAAAAGGGGATAGAAATAGAATGGTTTATCCTCCCCGGATAGTCTAGGCCGGTTAATTCCATCCGGGGGATAGATTAATTCATTCCCCCCAGGGGCGGATCCAGGGGGGCCAATCCGGCCATGGCCCCCCCATTTAAAAATTGCATGGGACGTGGCCCCCCCATTTGGTTTCAACAAGCCATTAAATAAATGTAGCAGGAGAGAAAAACAGGACATGAGGCCCCCCCATTACAAAATCACACGGGACTTGGCCCCCCCCGTCGATTCAGCGGCGGATGTTTCCCGAAAAATTGGTCGATGACTAAAAAAAAAAAGGTCATCAGTTTTTTCGGCGGATGAAATGGTATTTTTTTCTCGAAAAATTGGTCGATTTTTTTCTCCTGTCTCACAAGACCAAAAATTTTGGCCCCCCTCGAAAATTCCTGTATCCGCCCTTGTTCCCCCCGGATAGCTTTCAGGGGCTAGAATATCACGTGACACCGGATCGAGTTAGGTTGGAGGTAGGGCTTTTTTAACGTGCAGTTCTACACAAAATGTGCAGTTGTAAATGGATTTTTGCAGTTGTAGAAGCAAAGACCTTATAGTCTACGATTCTAGTAAAACTCTAATATCTTTAGTAGAAGCACTTCTGTGCAGTTAAAACTATCGAAAAAGGTAGGCCTAATTATTGTCGGCCAATTGAAAGTAATTTGCCATTGAGGATGAGAAGAGAAAGAAGAGGTTGTGCAGTTCTAAAAATTCCTTAACAGCTCTGAGGCTAACTAGCCTACCAGTAGGCCTAAACTATAGACATAATTCAATCGTGAAAGTTCATATCAAAGGTACCGTAAACCAAAATTTACGAATCTTTTTTTCAGTCCGAATATGAATTATTATGCTCATAGTATAAGCCAAGTCCACGTTGAAATTATATTTCTTGTATTGTAATATGATGCAATGCGCTATTTAGATAGGCCTATAAGCAGAATAGCGACATCAAAGTTGTCGGGTTTACTCGGGTACTTACTACACCCGCTGCGATTGCCTCTTTCACATTATAAGTCGCTCGACGTCACAATATCCGATTATGACGTCATCGCCTAATTTCAGGCGATGCCTGCACAGAGATAGACGCAGAAGACGACGAAACATGTCCACAAAGATGACAAAACGACGAAAATGACGATAAAAGTCGACGAAAGACGATGAAGATGATGGAGCAGATGACGAAGAACAGTTGGTGAACTGAGCGGCAGACGATCAACGAAGTGAAAAAGAAATTATTCGAATCGTACGTCAGAAATATCATCACCGTCATTCCAAAGCCAGAAAATAATCAACAAGTAAGTTTCAAAGGCGTTACTATAGCAACAAAATGGCCGACGGTCAGACTGTAGAGGAACGAGTTGAGGATAAGCGGAAACAGAATATAAGCAGATAGTCGATGCATGCATAGGTGCAATCACGTCCTAAAAGTTCGGAGAGACCATAATGAATCACGTCCTAAAAGTTGGGGGACCATAATAATAAAGTTAGGGGACCACTCAAAAGTTGGGGGGACGCGTCCCGTGGGTCCCATAGGGTGGTTGCGCCTATGGATGCATGCATATATAATATAGGCCTAAACTAGGACGACAGCCAAATGCAGACATTATTATAATATTTATCCGGTCTCTTTTTCACTTCTACGTGTCTGTCTCTAATCTTATATTAGGCTACAAGTCTAAAGAGCGCAGATAGCAAAGTTGTGTAATTTCATAGAAGTTCAGTTTGACATTATAACTATTTCGAACCATTGCATGCGTAGTAGGAGTCTGCGGGTATACCCGTACCCGCGGGTTTACCCGTACCCGCGGGTCGGGTACGGGTCGGGTACGGGTCGGGTACGCTTTTCACGGGTCGGGTCGGGTACGGGTAGGGTCATCACGGGTACGGGTATACCCGGTTTTACCCGTACAAACTTGGCGTGGAGGTTGAAAAATGGCATCGTTCCATTTGAGGGCGAAGGCTTACTACTTAGCCTACTATAGACAAATTGGCACATCTAAATCTAACTACAACATACCTTCACGTGCTCCCTCTTCCTCTACGTCTCCCTCACCGTCTCCCTCTGCTTCTACCACTGCGTCTCCCTCTTCTTCCTCTCCGTCTCTCTCCCCGTCTTCCTCTGAGCCTCCTTTTTCGTCTCCTTCTGCGTCTCCCTCACCGTCTCCCTCTCCCTCTTCCTCACCGTCTCCCTCACCGTCTCCCTCTTCGTCTCCGTGTCCCTCTCTTTTCCACCCCTGTGCCTTTCAGCATCTGTTGTATGCCTTTATCTCTCTGCCTGTGTCTATTCTTCTCTGTCTCTGCCTCTCTGTATCCACCTTTTCTTCCCACTCTCCCTTTGCCTATACATCTAACTTTCCCTATCTCTATTTTCCACTTCCTCTCCACTTTCTCTCTTGCTCCCTCTCCCGCTTCTTCTCCCTCTACCTGCCTGTCTTCACCGTCATAGATCTTCCTCTTCCCTCTATCTAATCATATCCCTTATCCGCTGACTCCGCTCCTTTCCACCCTCCTACTTCGCTCCCATGAACTTGGTATTTATTAATGGGAGCCGAATAACATGCGCAAAGTGGCCAGTTGTTCTATAGGACAGTCGCAGTGCAGTATCACACGTGTTTGATCTGTCTAGTCCGACAAGAGGAAAGTCAGAGTTCGCTGACTTTGATGCCTCTGATAAACAGTGACCATAACAGTCCCCTTGGTTCACGCCGTGTAAGCAGATAGCTTCAGAAGTTTGCCGCCCCTTTACCTCTAAGATACATCATCATAATTATTAGCCGCATTAGGCGCATTAAGCTTGGCTGCAGAGAATCATATCCACCAGGTGGGATGTATCGACATCACACGCTGTGACAAGTCAACGGTCTCTTTGAGGATAGATCATGCAGGCTGGAAAAATAATACGATGAACGATAAAATGACGACTGGTACAGCAATAGAACTATGGACAGTGGACACGAATATGCATGAACATATATATATATATATATATATATATATATATATATAAGAAATTGAGCATATACATAGCCAAAGGTTGGGCGGAGGCGGTTTGCTGGCAGAGTGTGAATTTTGGCCGGGCCGTGAAGAGGTGGGGCTGGGGGAAGGGAGGGGTACGGTGGGGCCTGGGGTGGTGCTGGGCACAGGCGAATGGCTCAAATTTACCCGGCAGCGCCGAATACCCGAGAGGTGCGTAAGCGGGGTGGGAACGAGGCAGGGTGGAGCGGAGTGTGGCGGGATAGTGCGGAGGGAGAGGCGAGGTGGGGGCGATGTGGAGCGGTAGTGTATGTGGGTGCGGGAGGAGCTGGGAGTGGCGAGAGGTAGGGTGGGCTCTGAGAGCAAGGTGAGATGGAGAGGGGAGAAAACCCGAAATTCAGCGGTCAACTTTGAGGCGAGAAACTAAAATCTCCTGGGTAACGCCGGATACCACATCTAGTAGGTTCATAAGTCAACAACTTTTGGCTAACGCCTGCTGCAGTCATCAGCGATTTACGTTTTAGCAACAGTATTCTATTTCTCAGTTTTCTACATAAAATAATTTGCGGATTATAAAACTGCGTCAGATGTGAGTAATAATCATATTTTCACTACATCGATCCTTAGCCTATTAGTATAGGCCTAACGCCTAAGTGACGTGTTTGGCGACCTTTCTTGGGTAGGAAAACTGAGTATTGTCTTGCAACGGATTTAGTATAATATACTATCATATACTGCCATTTACATATGGGTTCTGCACTATAATATAGTGCAGAATCCAGATGCAAATGGCACTGTCTCCGCAGGCATCATAATAGTAAATGCAGGTTTACTCCCTATCCACGTCCTCCTTCTGCTGCAGAGTCTTCTCCCCTATTGTTCTTGTTCCTTAACTCACTCTTTTCGCATCCCCACTCTCTTCTTCTTTATCTTCTTCCGCTGTGCATCCACTTCTTTTCCTTCACCTTCCTTATCCTCTTCTTCGTCCTCATTTTCTTCCTCCTCCTCCTCCTCATCCTCCTCTGCTTCCCCTTCTTCGTCTTCATGATCATCTTCTTTATCCTACTGTTCATCGCGTCCTCTTTTCCTCCTCCTTCTCCTTCTTTCCCATCTTCATATTCATTCCATCCTCTACCTCTTCTTCGTTGTCGTCTTCCTTCTCCTCCCTCTTCCTCCTCTTCCAGCTTCATCAGCTTCATCATCATCCTCTCTCTCTCTCTCTCTCTCTCTCTCTCTCTCTCTCTCTCTCTCTCTCTCTCTCTCTCTCTCTCTCTCTCCCCCCTCTTCCTAACTGACTACTTCTACTACTACAACTACTTTATTATTATTAATATTGTTGTTATTATTATTATTACTACTGCTACTGCTACAGCTGCTGCTGCTGCTGCTGCTGCTGCTGCTGCTACTACTACTACTAGTACTTCTACTGCAACTGCCTCATCTACAACGGCAACAACTGCTATTGCTACTACTGCTACTACGACTACTTCTGCTACACAATCACCACTACCACTACCATTAACAATACAACTACTACTACTACTGCTACTACTACTACTACTACTACCATCAATACTGCTAGTACACTACTTCTGCTACTACTACTACTCCCACCACCACCACAACCACTACCACTGCTACTACTACTACCATCACTACTACTAGTACACTAGTTCCGCTACTACTACTATTTCCACCACAACCACTACCACTATTACTACTACTACAACTACTACAACTGCTACTACTACGACCACCACTTTGATTATGACAACAGCTACAACTACTCTCACCACCATCACACTACTACCTCTATTACTACAACAACAACAACTACTGCTACTATCAACACCATTATCAGCCTGTTTATTATTTTCACTGCCAATGTACTGCATGCCGTGTTGTAAACATTGCCGCCTGTAAGGCCAAGCATTGTACACAGGAAGGCGTGCTGATGACGTCGCGGGTACGATACGGGTACGGGTATACCCGCGGGTACGGGTCGGGTCGGGTAGTAATTTTGGGGACGGGTCGGGTACGGGTACGGGTAGCAGTTCTACTTCACGGGTACGGGTCGGGTAGCAAAATGCTCTACCCGCAGCCCCCTAATGCGTAGCCTACGTCATTTCTATGTAAAGAAGAATGAAGTGGACTATGAGGTATTTTACTATTAATGGCTTACTAGATTCCGCAGAATAATAGTGGATGTTTTGTGACAATCTGCAGGCGTTGCTTATTTTAATATATATTTTATTTCAATTTAGAAACTACTCTGAAGTAATACGAAAAAATCGAAGACGAATGAATGCCGATTGTGATCAGTTGTTTGAAGTGGAAGAACGAAGACACAAATGTAAGTGATTCAGAATTATTCTTCGTTTATGGATTGATTGGTCTCAAAATTATGGCCTCAGGAGGCTTACAACATTTTTAGATTGTGCTGGATCAATTAGCCAGCAAACGTGTCACGCCAGCAGGATAATGAGTATTAATTATTGCAGTTTCAGTGAGCAGCAATACAGTATCTTTGAACAGTAGCTATGGTATGGCACTAATCCTAACACTAATCCTATAACCTTAACCGACCCTCACGACGCCTAACCTGACCCTGCCAACAATTACGACACCTAGCCTGACCTTATAGCCGACACTTGAGTCCTCTGTACTGCAATTGAATGTTACTAAATAGGCTTATGCATATCATAACGTGTATTAATTATCTTCGTGGATTTCTGTGTTGCTTCAGGAACCGCTGCATTGCTACATCATGAGGGGCTTGATGGGAATGGCATGAGGGGGGAATGCGATGAATGACGGTTGCGTGGCTCTGTGTTGTTGTTGTTGTTGTTGTTGTTGTTGTTGTTGTGTGTTTGTAGTTTATTTGTATTAGTACCTGCCGGGCCTCTGGCGTGGTGTAAAACCCCGTAAGCTCCTCGCAAAGGCAGGAGGGCCCCTGGCGCGGATCAGCCCAATATCCCGCAAGCCCACTATTATTAATTTTAAATTTACTATTTTATTTCTGTGTTGTGCGTTGTTGAGCCGAAGAATGAGAAAGGGGGGATGAAGGGTGGATTGATTGGAAGGAAGTGGTGGACGATGGAGGAACCAGTTCGCAGTGGATCGAACGTCGAAACACAGCCTCAAGTGATTTGAAAGACATCCTCAACTCGATCAATCGACAAACAACGAGGCGGAAAAACTCTTCGCTACGATCACTTAAACAGCTATAGACTTGTTGCAAATAGAATCAATTAACAACGTGGGAGTTGAAACATTCCTCACTCGAGCAGTGGACTTTATAATAAATGAACAGTTATTTTTTCAATTAATTGTCTTTTCTGTGTCGCCGCTGTTGTGTCTTTCTGGATATATTCTCGACTTTAGCTGTCGCCCTGTCACCGTATGGGCCTATGCCCTAACTATATATCCTATGCCAAAGTTGGTAAGCAAGTTTATAATAAGAAAGAACCTCAGATCTCATCTGTCCATTTTACCCCCACATCAGGGCTTTTTAATTTGCAGTTGTACACAAAATGCGCAGTTTTAGAAGCACTTCTGTACAGTTAAAACTAGCAAAAGAGGTCATTATCCGCCGATTGGAAGTAGGCCTAATTTACCACGGAAGATGGGCGAGCAAAGAAGGAGTTGTGCAGTTCTAAAAATTCCTTTAAAACAGCCCTGGTTGGAAGCGCCTCCTTAATAGTCCTAAACTAGTACCGTTATAGACCTAGACAATAGGCCCTATCAGTGTGTGATTTGTCAAAAAAGAAGTGTGGGGGTCGGCTTAATGTCCTTTTTTTGGGAGGGGGCCAAAATACGCCGCGGCGACTGCGGAGCATATCCGACTAGGGGGTCTGGGGGAGCGTCGTAAGCTCCCCCAGCGGGGTCCGGGGCGAAGCCCCGGCCGCTATTGATTTGGTGCAATCCAAAGCAAAATCTTCTATTGAAAGTGAATTGAATGAATTGAATAATATCACCTTTTTAAAGATCAGTTAACATGTTATTTATGTTAAAGGGTTTGAAGTTTTTCTGTTCGTTAACCCAGTAGTTTTCAAGTTTAATTAACTTGTCATTAGCAACTTTCATTGTAAACAAACACAGTACTGCATAAACTTGCTCTAAATTAGAAGTAAAATAATACAAAAACCACTCCCAATTGGACTTAAAATATGAGAAAAATAACAAAGTCCAATTGAAATTTTTGTTTTACTTTTTTTTTGTTTAACATGGAAAACACATAAACATGGAGCAAAGACATATGGGTATTCATTTATAGTAAATTTTAACAGTGACTTACAGCCTTTTTCATCCAGATTTGACTAGCATTCAGAAATCATGAAAAGAAATACAAATGATACAATCATCTATTATCGCTCAGTTTTGTTGTTTTTGTTGTTTGTTTCTTCTTCTTTAGAGCCTCACAATCTTTGAACAGTATGCCTAAACGTTAAGGCTCCCACAGTTTCTGAAATTTGATCATTTGGGAAATTGTGTCACTGTCACGGGAGTCGACGGGACCGGACAACGTCACAACAGTACAACTTGAAACTTTGTGTCAACTGTGACCTGTCAAGTGTTGAACGAATGAGGAAATGAAACAAATAAGTCCTACTAACTGCTTGCAGTCCCCCTCTTGTGGCACTGGCCGCCCGCACTGCCAAAAGAGGGGGTCGAAATTGGACCCCCACACCTTTTTTGGAGGTGGAAGTGTGGGGGTCGGGCCATAGCAAAGAGGGGGTCCGACCCCCCAACCCCCCCCCAGCAAATCACACTCTGGGCCGCCCTATTGAATAGGGCCTAATAGGTCGACTATCAAGGCCGTAGCTAGGGGGTGCTTTGGGTGTTTGAACACCCCCCGAAATGGAAAATGTGAAAAATACTAGAATGCATTTACGAGCACATGATGTAAAAACCATGAAAACAACCCCCGAAATGGAAAAATGTAAAAAAGCAGAATTAATTAATTGGTGACATTTTGTGAAGATTTCGGCCGGATTACTAAAAAAGTCATTAGTTTTTTTTGGAAGGGAAATTGGTGAAACACCCCCCGAAATCAAATCCTGGCTACGGCCTTGGTCGCTATATATAATAAGCCCACTAAATAATGATTGAAAAAATGAATAGGAAATGAATTGTCGTTTTAAAAAATGTAGTAGCCCAGACAAAAATACAAAAGTTGTCTTACTGATTCTCATTAATTTTGGCAGCGTCTTCTCAAATTTCCTATTAGGCTAGGTCATTGGTCGTTCCTTAATTGCCAAGTCTCTTGGGCGAGATAAGACAAGAGACTTGGCAATTAAGGAACGACCAACGACCTAAAAGTCTAAAACACTTTCTCGCAAACAAATCTTCTGAAGTGGAAGCCATAATTAGCCTAAATGAGTCTACGGCAACATTTCTGACGAAAGGCGCCAACGAACAGCCATAAGTCGTGAAAGTTTTCTTCAAGGTCATTAGAACTTTTGAGATATTCCATTGGTTGTTTTTCCAGCCAGATGGAGCATGCAGCCATTTGCTGTTTTGTTATTGTTTTTGTGCTGTCCATCCTCGGACAATTTGTTTAGAGTGTTTGTACTGGAAGAGACGATTGTTGACCGTAACCTTCCAGTCTTGGTGGCGAGCGGTGCTAAGATGAGTGGCTAAGTCTTCGGGGGTCTTAATGCTCCTCTCGGCACGTGGATTATCGTTCAATCGCACAGAGAATTAACCCGAAACAGTTTTCAATCTTTCTTGGTGACAGTAATAATCGTTTCACGTATTTACATCGTATATACAAGCAAACTATCGATACACTTGTCATAAAAACTATCTTTCCGATCCCTCGCTCGCTCCAGGCCTTTCTCTTGCCAAGGCACCCGTTTAAGAGATGCTATACATCTAGCTCTCCGGGTGTCTGCTGGCCTGTCGTTCCTGAGTGATCCCTTCGCCTCGCTGCGGCCAATGCTCTCCCGTCAACGATCCCCGGCGAATGATGCCTCCTTTCCTGTCGCGTCCCTTCTTAACCATTTCTTCCACCTGCCAATCATCTCCATTCGGACCCTGCGTGCACCAATTGCCCGCCTACCGCATCTCTCTGTCTCTCTCTGTCTCTCTCTATCTCTTTCTCCCACTCTCTCCTCTCTATATATTGGTAATGACTAATAGGCTAAGTGTTCACAGAAAATGATCTAGGCCTATAATTATGATGATTAGGCCAACAATTAATCAAATAAGAGTCATAAAACAATACATAGTTATAAACATCATCGCCGACTGCTCCCTCACTACATCATCACACTTTCTTTAGCTGATGGCACAAGAATTGTGTCAACAGCACGTCGTGCAGGTGGCTCTTTAAGAAGAGTTCTTCACGGGTCGACGATGATTTACAAGAGCACCAGCAATCCGTCGCACGGCAATTAGCTTAATGTCTTTCCGCCGTTGTTACGCGACGTCGCCAGGCTGCGGGCTAACACGAGTCCCTAAGTGATTTAATCTATAACATAAAGCAAAAACAAACAAAAACGAGTAATATCTGTGAGACAAGGTTCCCTATAAATCGATCATTCACTCGTTCTTTAAAAAAATCAAAAGCCTTATGCAGGCACCGTAAGGAAGTAAGTACAGTTGAAAACAAACAATGAGGTTTTTTACAACGCTAGTTCATTATGATTTTGCGCTATACATAGTCCATCTGCCATAGAGTCGTGCATCCTCTCCCTTTTGTCTATGTAGCCTAGCGTTTCGTTAATTGCTTGGCATAGTCATACAATTGTAACTCGTCGTTTTCTTGTCCTTCGTCGTCATACAATTGTAACTCGTCGTTTTCTTGTCCTTCGTCGTCTAGGTCTGGCGCCTTATAATGAACTTTGTGCGGTTGGGCTGTCTGGATCACGTTCGCTTTGAAAGTCTGTGTATTTAAATCTTTGGCGTGCCATTGTCTCAATACATTTATATGGTAGGTTCTTGGTCCTTTGTCTGTCTCGATCTCGTAGTGGACAGCAGACAATTTTCTCATTACCACGAACGGTCCTTGCCTTTGAGCGAGTAACTTGTTTTCTGTGCTGTGTCGCAGGAGCAATACCTCTTGACCTGGCTGTAGTGATCTGTTTGTTGGTTTATTGTTGTGATAGATCTTTTCTGGTGGTCTTCGCGCTTTCCTGTCACCAATGCGTCTATCCCCCGGCCAAATGTCATCATGGGCCATCTGTAAAGCCTTTGATCGGTACCCTGTCGGTAGAATTAATGGCCTACGTCCGCCTTTACCTTCTTCCTCTGCTTGGTTCGGTTTTCCTTTCCGAAACAGTAGGCCGTTTTCAATTAAGAATCTGCTGTCTCCCTCCCTCGCTTGTGTTCGCGATTCCGACAGTGTAGGGCATTCATGCTGGGCTATCTTGAAGTTATCTGATTCGGCTTCGGCTGCCATCAAAGTGTTTCTGTCTTTGGCCTGCGAACGATCAGCTCTCGGTACGTCCGTCGGAGATTTATGACCAGGCGTCGAATGCGCCCCATTTGCTGCGGTGATTACCTCCTCCTCTTCGCTGGTCGGGTCTCTATGGTCCGAGGGCATAGCCCCTTGGTTAGGGATGGCGCCTCCCAGCTCATCACCTGCCTTCTTATCGTGGCATCTGTTGCTTGTTGAACGCGTTTGAAGTGACAGATCGGACGACGGGCTTATCAATTCCCCAGAGGAGTCGTTAATTGGTCTGAAGTCGGTGGTCGGCCACCCGTCTCCCGTACCATCGACCACAGAAGGCCCCCCGTTGTTCGGTTCGAGCACTTCAGAGGGATTTATGGCCCCGGTGCTTTGTCGATAAGCGATTCCATAGTCCATTTCCCTCGAGCTTGAGTTCCTTGGCGGTGGGTCATTTTCTAGTAGTCGGTCATTTTCTGGCAGTCGCTTTTCGTCGGGTGCGATTAAATGACTTCGTCCAGCTCGGTCGTCGAATTTGTTAATATCATTAGTGTCTTTTAAGTCCGATTCTATTCCTCCTTTCGAAGTCGATCGCTCGCAAGGCGTCGCTAAAGTCTCGTTCCCCGCCTGTCTTTCATCGGGCGTCTTTGTACCTCCCCCAGGTGCTTGCAGTTCACTGATCGCTTCGGTCTTGGCAGCTGTCTGCTTGTCTTTCTGACTGTCGCTGTCTATCCTACCTTCATAGTCACGCCGTCTAGTGGTCGTAAATGCGTGGCCGACGTCTTGGGGCCTCCCGTAGCTAAGCATATTAACTGGATCCCTCAGTTCAGGATTGTCGGCGAAGACGTCATTGCCTAAAATTATAGACACGGGAAGATCGGGAACGACATATGCCCTTAGTTTTATCTTCCTGTTCGTTCCCAATTTTTGGGACGAAATTTCAATATCGCATGCCGAAAAACACCTTATCGTGCCGAATGCACATTGTAAGCTTATCATTGCTTGATCGTCTATGGCATATGTCCTATGTGACGCAATCTCAGCATTCACAAGACTGACCTGTGCACCAGTGTCTCTAAAACCTTGCACTTCAAAATCATTTACACACATCGGTATGAGAAAACGCTTTTGATACTCGACAACTTTATCAAGAGTTGACTTAGGTTTCACAAATTTCACTTGCGCATGCGCTTGACCTTGGGGTCGACCATCATAACGATTGCTCGTCTGGTGTCCGTAGCTTGTCCCGCCCCCTTGCGCCGAATGCATTTGTCTTGCATCCCACCGCCTATCATTGGTGCTATCTGTGTCTCTGCCCGTGGGCCTCCTTTCCCAAGGGTTTACTTTGTGATCAGAATTGAGCGCTCTGAACTTGTTATTCTGTTTTTGATCACTCTGGTTTGCTTTGCGACCTTCCATGGTGCATTCAAAATGTAAATCGGCAAATTCAGCAACTTCAGCAGCCCTTTTAGGCTTCCGTGCTTCAATAAAATAACGGCTATCGCTCGGGAGGGATTCTCTTAATCTCTCCATGATTATGTCGTCCCTTAAGGATTCAAAATCATTTATCTCTTTGCATTCAAGATAATAATCGAACACATCATTCAACTCGCCTAAAAATTGCATATAAGACTGTTTCCCTGCTCTATGCATGCATTTAAATTTATCCAAATAAAATTTTGCATTGAGCCTACATGCTTCGAGTAGTGAGCGTTTGGTGTCCCTGTAGTTGGAACAGGTATCGAAAGAAAGTCTGTTATAATGCACTCTCATTGTCGAGTTAAGCAAAGCCGGAAGTAGCTTAGCCCACTTGTTCTCCTCAATTCCCTGCAGAATGGCAATTTTCTCGAAAGCGTGGAAGTAGGACACTATATCTTCGCCTTCGTGCATGGTTGGTAGCTTAGAGTAAACCGAAGGACCAACAGGGTCACCAACAGAAGATGAGGGGTTTGGCTGTAGTAAACCCAAGTTCGCTTTCTCTCGCAAGAGGGCCAATTCCGCCGCCATCTTGTCCTTTTCCGCCATCAACCGCCTCTCTTCTGCAAGCGAGCGTTTTTCTTCTGCCTGAACTAGTTCTAGCCTCGTCTGGCTTTCGCTTAGGCCTACGCTAGCCTGGTCTGCATCTTCATATTCATCAAATCCATCGTAACCACCTGATGCATCCTCAGTTTCCTTCAACTTCTGAATCATGGCCTTTTTATCTAGGCCTTCACAATCTATGCCTCTCTGCCTACACTCTTCCTGCAACTCTGCATTCTTCATTCTCTCGAACATTTTTAAGCAGAAGAACCAAAGTACAACAATAAAACTAGTTCAAAAACACACGAAGTTCGATTAACCTTCAAAACGCTAGCCTACTACACAAATCAATAAACTTAAAAGCAGTCTTTCTCGCAGAACGGGTTATTTTCAATCACCCTTTTCGTTCATCAATAACAAACACAACAAGTTCAACAGTTCGCATGCAGACTCCGCTCGCAATAAAATGAGCTCCGGAGCGCTCCACAGCAATCAGTAGTTAGCACCTTTCGTGCTTACAACCACATTCTCCAATAAATCAATTACTGACTCTGCAGTACAAACAATTCTCCCGCAAACACCATTCAGACTACAAACATTAACAGCACCAAGTGACTATGAGCAGTCAAACAAAATGGCTCGTGCTCACCAGGTGTCTCTCCAGGTGTCTTGGATGTGTCGTTCTCTTCGACTTCTCTGCACGATTGCAGCATGGAAAGATCTCCCAGAGCTCCAAGTTGTCCCGCGTCACTTGATGTCCCGTCCGAATCCTTCGTTCCGGTGATCGTCCGAATCCTTTGTCCGTTGATCGTCCGAATCCTTTGTCCGTTGATCGTCCGCCTCCTTTGTCCCGGTGATCAGACGTCCTGTGTCGCTGTTTCGTCTTCTTCTTCCTCTCGATTCGATGACTCTGTGCGATCGATTCGGCTAAGATCGGCAGCGAAGTACAACTGTCCAGATCGTAGCCCGAAGTCCTTTGCTGACACAATGTACTGGAAGAGACGATTGTTGACCGTAACCTTCCAGTCTTGGTGGCGAGCGGTGCTAAGATGAGTGGCTAAGTCTTCGGGGGTCTTAATGCTCCTCTCGGCACGTGGGTTATCGTTCAATCGCACAGAGAATTAACCCGAAACAGTTTTCAATCTTTCTTGGTGACAGTAATAATCGTTTCACGTATTTACATCGTATATACAAGCAAACTATCGATACACTTGTCATAAAAACTATCTTTCCGATCCCTCGCTCGCTCCAGGCCTTTCTCTTGCCAAGGCACCCGTTTAAGAGATGCTATACATCTAGCTCTCCGGGTGTCTGCTGGCCTGTCGTTCCTGAGTGATCCCTTCGCCTCGCTGCGGCCAATGCTCTCCCGTCAACGATCCCCGGCGAATGATGCCTCCTTTCCTGTCGCGTCCCTTCTTAACCATTTCTTCCACCTGCCAATCATCTCCATTCGGACCCTGCGTGCACCAATTGCCCGCCTACCGCATCTCTCTGTCTCTCTCTATCTCTTTCTCCCACTCTCTCCTCTCTATATATTGGTAATGACTAATAGGCTAAGTGTTCACAGAAAATGATCTAGGCCTATAATTATGATGATTAGGCCAACAATTAATCAAATAAGAGTCATAAAACAATACATAGTTATAAACATCATCGCCGACTGCTCCCTCACTACAGTGTTGATACACATGTATACGTAGTCCTCTAGTAGGCTGCGTGTTCTGCTTCAGATTCCTCTAGCTATATGCTAAGGGTGAGAATCTGAAGGTTGTTCGTGACGACTGAAGGACGCAGATACACAGATTCTGAAGCTGCCGCCGATGCCGATAATGTTATTTCTTGTATTGGTTAACGTTGCAGTTGAATGTCAGGCTAGAATGAACGATTGAGGCATGAGTTGTAGGTGTAGCGTATTATAGGCCTATACAGTATAAGGATGGCGTGCTATATATATATATATATATATATATATATATATATGTATGTGTGTGTGTGTGTGTGTTGTGTGTGAGCGCGTGTGTTGTGTTCATTCATTAAAAGCAATTGTATAGCGACTCTTCAAGGGGTTACTCAGAGGCGCTCCCAACCTCAGCGCGACCAAATAAAACTGCATTAAAAGAGAGGAAAGTCTGAGAATGACTTTTAAATGGGGAGCGGAGTGTCAAAGAAAGGACATTCCAGGCTGATGGCTCTACCACTGAGAAAGGAGAAAGCACGGTTCTGCTATTAGGCCTTCCTCAAAGCAGCCATTGACTGCTATTATAGACTTTTACTCCACCTGGAAACATTATAGGCTCTCAAAAAATTTAACATTTTGGGATCAAATGTGACGCGCAGCGGTGAAAACCTCGGTCTTCCTATTGTATAATTGCAATTGTAATTGTAGGCCTAATCGTAATCCTATATACTGATGGTGCCTAGTTTATTGCATATAGAGAGAGGACGACCAAAAAAGAACTGGCAGCTAGGACACTATCAAAGATGACTTGAGATGTCTGGAGAAGTCGTGGGAGGAGGCGTAGCAGTTGGCTATGGACAGGGACGAGTGGAGAAGGAGATACGCTGCCCGATGTGCAGTCCTGAACGGGATGGACTATAATAGTAGGCTATAAGTAACTAATAGGGCCTAACAACAATTGCTTGCTTTATTGAACTATCCGGTTGACAGACCGCAACCGGTTACAGTGTAGCCATACACTTGTTCCGTTGAAACAATTCACAAGAACACAGATCAAAGAATAGGCCCCCGTATACATGAACCTCAACTACTAACAGAACAGACGGCCTGCAATGCAAGTGCTCTAATAGCAGCCTACAACGCAGGTCTATCCTACGGGGGCCTCGGTAATGAACTCGGCTCCGCTGATCCGCATGTCAATGTCTTATCCAATGCGCCACCGGGCCCCAAGTAAGTAAGTAACACAGACATATGCAATATACACAAATTGGTATAGGCAACTTACATTCAATTAGGATATATACATGTAAGCAGTGCAAAAAGTGTGGGAAAATAAGTGCCTGGACGCCCCTTACCTTTTTCCAAAAGAAGTGCCTGGACGCCT
The DNA here is from genome assembly GCA_949752735.1 of Lumbricus terrestris. NCBI lineage: Eukaryota > Metazoa > Annelida > Clitellata > Crassiclitellata > Lumbricidae > Lumbricus > Lumbricus terrestris. Next base: position 29,681,027 of record OX457050.1, read on the forward strand.
CTTACCTTTCCAAAAGAAGTGCCTGGACGCCCTTACCATTTCGGGCTGTGCTGGACAATAAGTGGTAGGGCGGCATTCATATTTTAAAATAAGTGCATGGACGCCGTCCATGACCGTCCAGCCACACTTTAAGCCCTGCATGTAAGCCCCTGTAGACTGTAGTGGTGTTGTCACGGGGAGGTTTGGGGTGTTTTTTGGAGAATGCTGCTCCTCCTCACTACCCTCCCACCGACTGTTGCCTGCCAGATCTGGACGAAGTCACCAGTGAGGAAGTGCGTCGCCTCATTCTTGCTTCTCCTGCCAAGTCATGTGAGCTGGACCCTCTACCGACCTTTCTGCTCCAGGAGCTAGTTGACGTCTTGCTACCACTCCTTACGGTCCTGTGCAACCGATCAATTCGGGAAGGTATCCTGCCATCGTCACAAAAGCAATCTATCTTGATCCCAGCATTTAAAGGAGACGACTTGGACCCGGCCAACCCGGTGAACTACAGACCGTTTGCAAACGTCTCGTTCTTATCCAAGATCATTGAGAAGATGGTGGCGGGTCAGCTCATTGCGTACCTGGAGAGAAACAAATTACTTACACCTTTCCAATCCGGCTTCAGAAGGTTTCATTCCACCGAAACTCTGTTGCTCCGACTCCTATCTGACATCTATGGAGCCATCGACAGATCGGAACTGACCTTGCTCGCCCTTTTCGACGTCAGCGCAGCTTTTGATACTGTAGACCATGACATCCTACTTAAGCGGTTGAATGTTTCGTTTGGGTTGTCTGGTAATTTTCTGGAGTGGATCGGCTCTTTCCTGCATGGGCGCACTATAAGTGTGGTCCATGGCTCGACTAGGTCTCGGTGGGTCCCTGCCCCATATGGTTTGCCTCAGGGTTCAGTTCTTGGTCCACTCTTATACATAATTTATACCACTGGTCTTGACCTGCTTCTTGCAGAACATGGTGCCTTTAGCCAACTCTACGCTGATGACACACAGGCATACATGCATTGCCTATCATCTAACGCTTCCTCTACAGTTAGGGCTATGAGTCAGATGCTTATTGCCCTGAGAGCATGGATGGCATCAAACCGTCTTAGACTAAACCCTGCTAAGACTAAATTCATTTGGCTGGGCTCCAGGCAGCAGCTGTCTAAGCTTGATCTGATTCACCTCTCTGCTGAATTTCCCGACTATACTTTCTCCACCTCAGTCCTTGACCTTGGTGTTGTGCTAAAAAAAATGAAATGTTGGGGTTTAACGACTCTTTCATTTCAAAGATGATCAGCGTCGACTCCACGTTTATATTGCGACCGAGCCACCCGCAGTATGTAAAGATCCGACCGGGGAATCGAACCCGCTCCGCCGGCGCGGCGAGCGGGCTACAACCCACTCGGCCACACAGGATCCTGGGTGTTGTGCTAGACCAGGAACTTACTTTTGTACCTCACATTAATCGTCTCAGTCGCTCCTGTTTCTATCAGCTGCGCCAGCTTCGCACTGTCGCTCGCTCTCTCTCAACTGGTGCTGCAACTACGCTTGTACATTCCTTTGTCTCAGCTCGTCTTGACTATTGCCTATCCCTTTATGCTGGTTTACCATCTGGTCGATTATCTTCTCTTGACCGTATTCTGCGCGCTGCAGCACGCCTCATTGGTCATCTGCCCAAATTTGGTCATGTTACAAATTACATGCTGGAGGTTCTGCATTGGCTCCCAGTCCGTCAGCGCATCGAATACAGAATCTCGTCCTTAATATGGCGCTGCCAGCTAGGTCTTGCTCCATCATACCTACTCGATCTTTGTCGGCCTGTGTTAAGTGCTCGGACTGGTCGGTCCCTACGCTCGGCTGTTAGGGAAGTACTCTTTGTCCCATTTGCTCGTACCTCCATCATGCAGAGTCCTGCTTTTTCTGTGGTTGGCCCAGTGGTATGGAATTCCCTCCCACTTGAGCTGCGCCTGTTCCCTAGATCACTCTCTGACACATTCTATAAGCACTTAAAAACTGTTCTGTTTGTCCGTACTGGAGTCGGGAGCGCCTCTGAGTAGTTTCCTTGAAGAGGCGCTATATAAATACTTGAATGAATGAATGAATGAATGTTTTGAACCACCTCACTCTGAAAATATGAAAATATGACCCCCCCACAGAGTGTTCAAATCCGTTTGTGTTTTTCATTCGGGCATGGGGGAAGGTGGGGTTCGTGGCTCGAGCAAAGCTAGTTAAAATGCCAAAATGTCTTGGAAACCTTCCATAGCCATCTCACTTTGTAAGTATTGACTTTGCCTGTAAACAAATTGGTTTGTATATGAACATACATGACATGTATAGGCCTAGAATTTCGATTTAAGCCAATAGGCCTAGAGCCCTAGACCTATAGGTGAGCGTTGAGAGCTGAGACTGAAGGAAGTAAATATAGACATGGGTGGAGTTTATCAGGGGTTAGGGAGGGCTAAGCACTTCTCAAAGAAGACCCAGAGTAATTTTTTACCGTGTAAATGGTATCTTTTCTCGGACTTAGCCACCCCCATACTTTTTTTGGCCGGGAAAATTAGTATTTTTAGGTGGGATTTCAGACCGATGACTAAAAAAAGGTCATCAATATTTTCGGCGCCGCCCAATAAATTGAGCCCCTCCAAGAATTAACGGAAACCAAACTCCGTCCATGAGTATAGGTCTATGATTATTATGGATGCATGCCTTTCCGGTGAGTTTCGAAGTGGCAACGCTGTTGACTTTTTACGTAGCCTATAAATAATTATAACTAAACCCAGAGCCTCCAAATTTACGTATCACCAGCTAGGCAATTTACGGCAATTGAAAACATGAAAATAACGGCGTCCCCGAGCTATACGATCATTATCATAGACTACTGCTTCTGTAGTATGTATGATGTATCTAGGGTATATTCCCCTAACGATCTCTAGTCTACGTAAGAGGATCTGCACATGTGTGGGTCTACTCCAAGCGTTGAGTGATTGTATTATTGCGCTTGCGTCTGAGTTGTCGGTTATATACTGGACTTGACTTCGCGGAGAATTCGGAAGTGCGTAGGTTGGAAAGTTCTTCCTTTGCACGTCTGCAATAATAATAGCGCCGAAGGAGAAGGTGGGTAAGACATGGACCAATCCTATTGCGTGCTATAGGCCAATAACAACGCCCCGAATACTTTCCTGTGACGACATAACACGCGGTACGGTAGGCTAGCTCTAGGTTTAAGCAAAGTGCGCAGGATGAATGCAGCAGCTAGGGTATTCCCTCATCTTCAGGCTGCGCTTCAAAAGAATGCCACATGCTTTCCTGCTTATATATATATCGCAATGCAAAGGCATGTACATATAGTCTATGCATATGTGCAATAAGAACCGTGTATATATACTTTATATATACTATTATATATACTATATATATATATATGCACACATGCATGCATACGTATAATTATAATATACAGCAGAAAGTCATTGTTTAACCCGAATAACCAAGAGGAAGATACCGGATGGATGGATGGATGGATGGAAAGGACGTACGGCTATAAATATGGCGTAGGTCGTTCCTCTGGAAGCATTTGACTTTGGCCGACAACGTATACGCATGTTCTCTCCTGGATCTTTATTTACCGGAGTTAGACCTTGCGAAAGGTAAGCTGGTGGATTTCCTTAGCACAGAGCAGCATGGCGGCTTACTTCTGATGGTGTAGTTCGCCGTACGAACTGTTAGGCCTATATCTGTTTTGTTTATGATACGAGAAGGTCATTTTCGCCATTCAGGATATCTTACTGCAAGACATATAAAGTTATAAACGGTCGCTGTAAAGGTCGCAGTTGGGAGTGGAAATACTGCATCACATTACATTGCGTTAGGCCTATAGTTAATCATACTATATCCAGTGCTTAAAGTGTAGAAAAATAAGTGCCTGGACGCCCATATTTTCCCACAAAAGGTGCCTGGACGCCCCTTACCTTTCCAGGCTGTGCTGGCCTGACCAATAAGAGGCAGGACGGCGTTCATATGTTAAAATAAGTGCATGGACACCGTCCATGACCGTCCAGCCACACTTTAAGCCCTGACTATATCTGACATCTCGTTGCATTTTCTTGCCCAGAGAAAGCAATTATAGCTATAGACTGATTTAACTGAACGGACTCCCAACAGAGCCTCGCCTGTTTGCTTTGCCCCTCCTCCTCCTCCTCCCTCCCTCCTCCTCCTCCTCTTCCCTTTCTTATCTAATCTCTGCTCTGATTGCACTCTCTGATACTTCCCACTCACGACTGAAAACCGAGCACTTCAGTCTATCCTATCCCGATTCTAATCAGGTTCTACCACACGACCACCACCATCATCACCGATTACCGCCGTCTCCTCGGTTTGACCTCCGTGCATATGGGTTATGACTTGGATCCGGAACGACTAGGGCAGGCTGGCCATAGCAGACTTGATTGATGTAGCGCCGGTAAAGACGTTGATTACGCTGGGAAGAAATTTTTTGAACGGCCATTTGCCCCCCCCCCCCATTTAAATTTCCTCCTCCCTCCCCCATATCAGGGGACACGATTAAACGCTGTGCACGGGTGCTCAGAACACCGGTATACATATAGTTCAACTGGCGATGTTCTGCTTAAGTATGCTTATGTGCGTACATTACATGTATCTTGGAAGGAGGGCCACAACAAATACAGCTGCATTTTATGTTGTGTTGGCTGTAGAACTAACTAACAGGCGTATCCCAAGCGTTAGACCTTGACCCAGATTCGAGCATTATAGAACTTCGGTGATGTGCTGTTTACGCGAGGAAATGCGGAGTCACTGAAATAGAGGGAAACAACCTAACAGCTGGACGGAGCTTTTGAACGCCTTCAGATGAGACGATAGATAGTTCAAGGTCACAATAAGGTAATGAAGGTCGTTGAGGAAACAATGAAGGTCTCATGGACAGTGAGAGCCAGCTGCTTATAAACCTACTCCGCAGTGGCGTCTAGCCGTCGACAACATGCGTGCAGTGTTTAATTTAGTCAGTGAAAGAATTGTGGAAAATAACTGGGGGTTGGACCATTATACACTTGAAATTTGGGGTGAAAAACAGGTTTTACTATGGGGCTCTAAGAAAGACTGGGAGGGTTGAAACCCCCCAACTCCCCGGCAATTCTCACCCTGAATCTAGTCCCTCTGCCTTGGATGCATGGTGGAATTCGCACCCACCCCTCCCCAAGTTTCTGGGGAGGGTGGGTGCGAAAAACCGTTCGGTTTGGGCGGGCGGCAAAACTGCCCGCTGAGCCAGACACCGAGAACACCTTTGACCGCTTATTGTGAAGACCTTTTTACTCCCTCGAATTTCACATGAATCTAACAATTCCGGGAGTAGATGCTATAATTTTAAATTGATGTTCTTTTTGCAGTAGGTCTACATCGATGCCGCTGTCCAATTATTCTAACAGAGAAATTTTACATTATGTGCAAGCAAAACAAGAGCTATTGAATCTTTCAGTAGGGACGGGGGAAGAATGATACGTGTATTCGGTGACAGGACAATTACCCCCGACAATTACCCCCTGGACAATTACCCTTCAGGACAATTACCCCCCGGACAACTACCCCCCATGCCAATTACCCCCCGGACAACTACCCCCCCGTGCCAATTACCCCCCCGGACAATTACCCCCCGTACCAATTACCCCCCGGACAATTACCCCCGTGTCATGTTAGATGCAAGTTAGTGTTAAGCATTCACGAAAAATATTAAATAAAATCCAATCTAAAAACGGCTCTAAGCTAGTTGTAACGCCTGCCTAATAAAATCTTAAAATGTTTATCTTTCCCTCTCTGAGTGCTAGAAGGAGGTATGTACGCAGATAGCTGAGAAATAATGGTAGTAAGGTAAGGATAAATTAAATACCCCAGCTATAGAGTATATATATTATGCAAGAGCGTGCAGGTAACGTATGCATGAGAGCGAGAGAAACAGATACATGGAGATAAATAGAGAAAGACAGCGAGAGGAACAGAAGAGGCATGGAGTGCTAGAAGGAGGTATGTATACATATATATATATATATACGCAGATAGCTGAGAAATAATGGTAGTAGGAAGGAGTGTGTATAAGTATGTAAAATAAGTATTATAGAGTGAGATAATGACTAAAGATGTCTAACACAGCAAAGTTACTTTTGGATAGGCTTTGGCAGCGCTGAAGGTCTGACAAATACGAAGACCATGACCATCCCTAACGCGTATATACGAACAACTGAACAAGCTCACACTGTGCCACCGGGGGTAGTTGTCCGGGGGGTAATTGGTACGGGGGGTAATTGTCCGGGGGTAATTGGCACAGGGGGTAGTTGTCTGGGGGGTAATTGGCACGGGGGGTAGTTGTCCGGGGGGTAATTGTCCTGGGGGGTAATTGTCCAGGGGGTAATTGTCGGGGGTAGTTGTCCGGGGGGTAATTGTCCAGGGGGTAATTGCCCTAGACCTGTGTATCATTATTTTGTCTAGGGAGGGGGGAAGAATGGCACGTACATGCATGTAGGCAACACCTCTCAAATGTTTCTTGGGGATTTCATTCCTGAGGAAGGGATGGGAACTATTCCCTGCAGAGACGTCTAGTTAAACACTGGTCGACCAGGGTTGTGGAATGCAAAAGCAATCTTGCTAGAAGTGGGTGGTTTAACGTTTTCCACATAAACTGGGGGTCGTTGATTTCTCTTAATCAATTTACAGGTCGAAGATACATCTGAGTCGGCCGAGAGAAGGGGGCTGCTTCCTCACTCCAGTTGGGTGGGTGTTAGACTATGCTTTACTCTAGCAACGCTGCTCCGTGCAATAGCCAGGAATAATTGCTTACCTGTAAGTATACGCAGGAGTGTTTTGCAAACTAACATACATCATAGTTAAAAGGTGCTGGAGCGAAAATGTATACATGGGGATAGGTATAATATAGGACTACGAAAGACAGAAAAACATACACAGAGCAACAGACTGAGAAAGAGAAAGACAGAAGGAGAAAAAACAGAGGTTGAAACAGACAGACAAAGGCAGACACACAGACAGACAGACAGACAGACAGACGTACAGAGTTGAGACGGATAGATAAACGATGTATAGGCTACTCGAGCGAATGAGACAGACGGATAGGCAAACGAACAGAGAGGCAGGCAAGGAGGCAGACAGAAGCACATACAGAGTGATGTGAATGAACAACTGGACAGATGTGTCTGGTATAGTGTTATAAATGCTAACAGATTAGTCGTCTGCCATGGGTTGCGTCCATTGGCTGCCTAGGTTTTTTAGAAGTCACACTGTTGATCGCAAAATATCTGTAGGCCTACATGAAAATGAACAATAATAATAATAATATTATTATCTTTGGTTAATTTCGATCATCGTGATTTGAGGTTATCAGTGTAGCGCTCGTCGTCGTTCCGCTCGCGGGCAACACGGTGCCTTGCCTCGTACTCTGACCCATCGGTCATATCCTCTACTCGCATCTGTGCCACTGGAGAAGAACGTCTCGGCAAAGAGGCCCGGAACAAGGTGTATAGCTCTGTAGCGTCGGATCCTGATGCTGCCCCGCCCGCGGCCACCTTGGGGGTAACATCCCGAGCTCCAGGATGGCCAATCCTCGAAACAGGGTTCACTCTTCGGGCAGAGGTCCCTCGCTTAGAGCTCCTTTTCGCGGCTGCCAACTTCGCTTTCTCCTCCGCATGCACTGTGTTCTTTCGCACCATGTTACAGCGAGTTGCCGACGCGCCGTCACTTCTAACAGGTAATACCTGGCGCTGCCATGAGGTCGGCCATAGAAGGCGACACCAACTCCACTCTAGGGGATCCAACCCTAACCGATATTGTGCCACCACCATTGTCCTTTGTCCGCAACGGGACAGTCAAATTCTTCGTATATGTTTTTCTGGTACCAGGCCTTTAGGGAGACCACCCGTATAGTTCGCTGGAAGCGAAACTATTTCACAATTCGCGCAACAGCGAAGTCACTCGTAACCAGGAATACGGCGCTTGCCAGGCGCTCGCGTACTTGTTTCTCGCTCAACTCCGCGCTATCCCAAAAGAAAGGCGCACCCTCGTACACGGAACTGTCGACTCTTTCGCCGCAACAGGCGCCGACGGTAACTGACTTATGTATCTCTTCTGAGTCGCGTCTGCTGTCAACAGACCAGCATCGCTCCCGTATAGGGGGCTTAAAAATTAGCTAAGGGATACACAACTTCCTTAACTAAATTAACTTATGACTTATGGAACCGGGACACGCTGCGTAAACTACAGGGAGCGGTCAGGGCAGTTACGTTTAACCCTGACTTTTGCAACTACGAATTCCTCGACCGGGCGGGGAAAACCGTAGTTTCGGCGAAGTAAAGCTTGTCGAGCCTTCACCGTTTGATCCACCAAGGATATTCACTCACAGACGTTACAGACACGGTCGTCTTGGTGCGCTGAGTCGATCGACACCAAGATCGACGGAATCGTACAAGAACTCGCAAAGATACGTAACACAAGGGAAATACACGGGCGACGGCCAAAGAATCGCTTTCCGAAGCCCTTCCCAAGGAACAGGTAACACACTCACACGTATACAAGATAGAACTCGGCGTGACGTTCAATCTGACACCAACTTTTCGTTAATCGCACAACAACTCACAAAGTTACACTCACTCGACCAGTCGTGGCCGGTATCTACCTTGGACTTCAACCAACGCTGATCAACGGCGGCTGATATAGCCAAGCGATCGTATCAACGGCTCTGCTACTAGCCGATTCAAAGACCAGAGGTGAAAGGAAAGATATTCGGTAGTCAAAGAATATCACAATACACTCGCAGACCTAGGGCACTGCGCGTTGCCCACACAGACCTGTCGGCTGCGGTCACTCGCTTGGTCGCGGCGCCGCGTAACCGAACTCTACGGGAAACGACCGGGGGAAACTCTTCGCGAGCTCCTACCGTCGAAACCCTTCCAGATATCGCTTAACTCTCTTCCGACTGACTTGTCCCACTCAACGAGACGCACAATCTGACACCAAGATTGTAAGGATGGGACGACAGATGGCAAAGCCGCTGAAAACGCGGCCGGTCTCCGCGGCACCAGGCGAAAGATCAAGAAAATCGGCTAAGTCCTTTTCACGCGCGAGGCGTCTCACCAGACTGTAGCGTCGAAACCTTAACAGATGTTGACAACCTCTCAACAGGAAAAGTCTTCCCCTTGATCGATTGAACAAGGTTGTCGCTTGGTTCGAAGCGATCCGATCACAGGATACAAAGTTATTCAGTGCGCCACTACTTTGTCCGGCCGACCGCTGGGGAAGAACGCGAACAGAACAGCAACGCACTTTCGCCACTCTCAAGGCAAATTCACTCTTCCGGCTCTAACTTCCCAACGCGGCGAGCTAGACCAGATCTGTTGACACTTTCACGGGCAAATCGTATGCGGCGCACGATCTGATGCAGGTTTCACCACTGTAGAGTCAAATTTCACTGAGTAGGCCACTGACGGACACCAGGACTCGGCGTCGATGTCGCTTCGGCCAGGGATCGGTACAGCGCCCGAAGGGACGTACTTCACCCTTCACTCCAACCAGTAACTGTAATTACGCGTCGATCGAGGATTTCCCCGACCGACTACGTTCAGGATACGCTACGCTTGACAGAATTAAGGGGGCTGCTCCCTTACTTACTGTCGCCTCTACCCGGCTGCTTACGGGCAGATTATCGTTAACTCTCACTGGCGTATTCGACCTCACCGGGTCTTAGCGATCGATCAAGGGAAAGAAAGCGCGATGAACGTTGCACTTCCAAACCGATGAATAGACCGGAGCGCACAAGTAACCGATGTTCACAATCAAATGGGATGAGCCACCACCAACTCTCCCTGGTGCGTCGTAGCGGGGCGATGCCCAGTCGGCCGCCGTTCGATCGTCACCGCAGGTAAACGTTTAACCTCCGCGGGTGCGGATTCGCTCCGGATACAATATTTCTCGTCAAATTCACCAGAATACGTTTGGACACCAACAAACCAACGTAGCAATGTCAATTCAACGTGCCAGGACTGCGTGGAGAGCAATGAAACGAACAGAGTTAATATTCATTGCCCATGGAGTAATCGCCATTACTCCACATATATAGCAGAGCACCGTGTGGCAGGCTTTATTCCACCGGAATATCACTGTTTAAACGCGATTTTTCAGCATGTGAAAAATCTTGGATAATTCACCAAAAATCCATTTATTGTCGGATCGTCACCGGGTTTCTTTCTATCGCTTCCCAAACGACTTCTACGTAACCTACGCCCTAAATTAAGATTATTGGACGGCCAGAAAATTATTTATTCTACGGGTACTAAAATACCTAAGAGCGTTCCATAGCGATTTGGCTATAAATGCCTCATCTTCGCTCTCGCCTGCCTCCAGCTGTGTTCCACAGGCATTAACTAACGGTCGCGCTCTAATAGCGCAGTGGTCGCGCTCTAATAGCGCATTTCTGCTAGGGGAAATTAGGCCTTACCTATTAATGACTCTAACTACACGGTTGGGCTGCTTTAGGAGCGTCACCGTGGCTCCTGCCTGTCTCCAGCTTCAGTTTGACAAGGCCGCCGGTCGGAGTTTATCGTCTTGTGGCTGAAACGCCACACTCTCCACCTCTCCGGCTGATGCGGAGCATCGGGGTCAACTAACTTACGATCTCTTCACGAGATATTTACCCTCCCGTCCCCGGGACTTATCTACCTAGATTTAAGCCCCTCGGAGGAAAACACTAACACGCTGTCCCCCGATCAAGACAACAGTTCACACACAAAGACGTAACAATTCCAGCAAAGTTTCAATGTTATGCAATGTATCAATTCTAGGCGTCATTCGATACGTAGATCCGCCTTCTTCTTCCGATCCTCACCAGGATCTCTCGTACTCCAGCCGATCCAGCTTCAGTTCCTCGGCTTCACCTACAACGCAAAACAGTCACACAAGTAATTTCTCACGCAGGGCCCTAGCTTAAGGAGTTTGTCCAACACCAAAAGTCGAGTTCCCTTAAATTACCTATACCAACTCCACCAAGGAGTCCACTCTTAACGGTACTACTGTTCTCTCTCACCGGTAGGGTCTGTGCTACCAAGAGTCTGGCTCACCCAAATCTATGTGATCAAGGCGTTGTCGAGACGCCAGGATCAGAAGTGGGGCCATGTTTACCACGGTCTGCTACCGCCAACTTCTACACGACCAAGGCGCTGCGAGCCACCAGAGTCAGAAGTGGGGTATCCTTTCACTCACGTCGTTTCAACGACTCTTTCCTCGCGGTAGGGTCTGCACTACCAAATTTACACGACCACCAAATCTATTGACCAGGGTGCTGCGAGCCACCAAGGTCAGAAGTGGGGTAATCCGCTCACACACGTTCTCCGTCCTCGTTCCCCACACTTCTACGCGGTCAGAGCGTTGACGAGACGCCGAGACCAGAAGTGGAGTACTCCGTTTTCACCGTCAATTCCTTTTTCCGTTCCCCTCATCTCTGTGCGTCAAGGCGCCGTTGAGACGTCCAGACCAGAAATGGAGTACTCCATTCTCTGTCATTTCTCTCGTCTTCCGCACATCCAGGCAGTCAAGGCGCTAGAGAGCCGCCAGGACTAGAAGTGGGGTAGATACGGCCTTTAGCCAACACAGGCTGTCACATGGCAACTCTCGTGCTCCCTCACATCTGCAGATCAGGGCGCTGTCGAGCCGCCAAGTCCAGAAGTGGGGTTTATAGTAACTTAAAACGATACATGCAGTTGCACGCGTTTAGGACCTAATACAAATACATAGGCCAACCAAAACGTTCAAGGACCGAACCTACGACAGCAACAGTTTGTCCGTTCCAGCAGCTTCCCTTGTGTCCCCGGAACCACAAGTCAATTGAAACGCTCCCTAGCACAGTGGCGTTTCATAAGTACGGATTCATCAAAAGAAACATAACTATTGTCGACCCGACAATTTCAGTAATCTTCGCATTACGCGAACCAACGGTCTGAGTCCACTGTATCTTTCCGTGCCGTTCATCGACGCTACGCGCCGGCTTCAGGATCAGAGATTTCACTCGCGACAAAAACATCCTCAACCCAAGCCTCGATTAGAGTGCAAGGAACCGTAAAGACAGTTGTAGAGTGGCACCGCTGAAACGCTTACCCAGGTACACGGACGATTACTCCAATCCGTTACCTCACGAGAATCCGCAACCAAGCACTGTCATCCAACGCAGATGATGGCATTTTAATGGCGCAAGACCTCAACACCGGAAAGCTTGACTTAAGACCCCGCCCGACGTTACCTACGTCCGTCAGCTAGGCAGGTGCAAGACATTTCCTACTACCACCGGACATTCTCCCCAAGCACTACCTAGTGCGAGAATTCCACGCCACTCTACTGGTAGCTAGCCTCCCTCCTAGACTACCAACCTTAGGAGCCCCTCTGTCTCGAGACCTAGGCTCCACCTAACCCGTAGGCTAGGGGCTCTTAAGAAGAGAAAAGTCGCCACACTATCTCTTCACCTGGGATGTCCGTCCATCCCATCACCTACCATTAAAAGAAACAGGTGATCAAAACGTAAAGTGACTCAGGCTTAGAGTCTTCAGGCAAACTGCACTGAACGTCCCACCGTGATCAACGGTCAGCAGATTCAAAAGAACTCATCGAAACTTCACCAGTCTCAGGAAACCATCGCCATTACGCGAAGATAAGAAACGCCGAGAGCGCATCTCTCATCTTCTGTGTACCACTGAAATGACAGGCGTAAAACTGAAAAGATGTCATCAAAAGGAAACCAAGTACGCTGTCCACCGACAGATTCACAAACCACCGCAATTAAGCGGTGTAGAGACCCAGTTCGCGTCTCTCGCACCACCTGGCCCACACTTGTTGCCAGAACGAAAAGGGATATCATCAAAAAGTAACCGAGGCACTCACATTCTCAAATCCACCGCAATTAAGCGGCTAAGAGACCCAGTTCGCGTCTCTCGCGTCTCCTGGCACCCCTCTGTACCACTGAGACGTCTTACAAAAGAAAACTCGTCAAATGGAAACTGAAATCTGTCTCAACCCCTGCCAAAAGCATCGCCATTACGCGACGTTACTCACCGCTAGCCCAGACGCTAGTCTAGCCGGCAAGCACGTCGGTTTGCGCGCCGACGGGGACTTTCGACGCTGTCCTCAACAGGCGCGGGGGACTCCGCGGGGATTGCACTGGATCCCACCAACTCGGTGTCTCCTGGAAATGGGCCAGCGTCCACGGGGGACTCCTCAACCACTTCCGACAACCAGCTGTGCGGGTGATCACCGTAGAATCGCTTTAGCTTATCCACGTGAACGACCATCGCCAGCGATCTCACACTCCTCTGTATTCGATACAGGACCGGGTTCAAGACTTGTGTGACCAGGAACGGACCAGTATAGACTCGCGTCCACTTGATCTTCCTGCCGCACCGTAACCGTGGGTAGTAGTAATACACCCAGTCTCCCACAGAGAACCGGCTCGGCTTCACCCGCAGGTCGTAAGCCTTCTTTCTACGATCAGCTATCCTACCCAGCTGTTCTCTCACCAGCTGATAGGCGACTTCCATAGTCTCCTGTTGCTTCGCAACATATTCCTCCACCTCTACCTCAGGCGGTCGATCACAGTCTACCAATTGGGCAAGAATCAAATCCAACGGAGTATGGTTTTCACGACCAAGGAACAGAAAATTCGGCGTTCGCTGAGTGGCATCATGTTCAGTCGAGCGATAAGCGGCCATCACGTAGGGAAGATGGACATCCCAATCTCGCTGACGTACAGACACAACTTTCCCGATCAACGAATTCAAAGTCCTGTGGAAGCGTTCGATCATACCGTTTCCGGACGGATGGTACGGAGTCGTCCGCACCTTGTCGATCTCCATCCGTTTACACAGTTCCTGGAACAACGCCGATTCAAAACACGAGCCCTGGTCAGTCAGAATCTGACGCGGCATCCCGAAGCGTGAAAAGACGTGCACCATAAGAGTCTCTGCTACCGTAGCAGCTTCTTGGTTCCTTATGGGCAGAGCCTCGGCCCATCTCGAAAAGTAATCGATCGCAGTCAAAATGTATTTGTGGCCCTTATTCGACACAGGATGAGGTCCGGTAATGTCAATTCCGAATCTCTCCATAGGTTCACCGATCACGGGACACTGCAGAAGACCTTGTCTCGGAGGCTTCTCTCTTCGATACCGGGCACAGTTATCACAACGCTGACACCAACGTCGTACATCATTCTTCCAACTCGGCCAATACGCTCTCCGTTTCAACTTTTCTAGGCTCTTTCGTACACCGAAATGCCCACCAGCAAAACTGCCATGCGTAACCTTAAACATCTCATGCCGAAGCATGAATGGTACAACCAACTGGTATCTCTCAGTCTCACCAGTACTCCCTTTTAACCATTTTCGAAACAGGACACCCTGGCGAACTTCCAACAGTTCCCATTGACTCAGCACTGTCTTCGTTTCTTCGCTCAGCGCCGCCGCCTCCAGTTCCGTGGGCTGACGACCTGACTCCTTCCAAGCTAAGACCGGACCAATCTTTCGGTCATCTAACTGCTCCTTTCGCAACGACTCCTTTGTCCAACCGAGATCCTGACCCACGTCTTCGACAGGCGCGGCCGCAACAGGCCTTGCCTCTGCGACGGGACAGATCCACGCTGCGTTCTCCTCCGCAACGTCTTCCTCCTCAGGTCCTGCTCCCATGGGACCTCTGGACATCGCGTCCGCGTTACCGTGCTTTGTACCAGCCCGATGAACAATCTCGAAGTCAAACTCCTCAATCGTTTCAAGCCAACGGGCCTGTTGCCCAATGGGTTCGGGGGTTCTCCGTAGCCATTGCAACGCAGAATGGTCTGTTCGCAGACAGAATTCTTTTCCAAGCAAGTACTGGCGGAACTCTTTCAAAAAGTAGATCACGGCCAATAACTCGCGGCGTGTAACATTGTAGTTTCGCTCAGCCGTAGACAGTAACCGACTAGCGTAACATATAACTCGCTCCTCTCCGTCCTGTACCTGAGATAGGACCGCGCCTATCGCGTAGGCCGACGCATCCGTATCTAGGACATACTGACCCTCGTCTTCAGGTAACGCTAGAATTGGAGACGACACCAATCTCCGCTTCAACTCCACAAATGCGGTCTGGCACTCTTCAGACCATCGGAACGGGACATTCTTTCGAGTCAACACGTGCAGAGGCTGCGCTACTACCGCAAAGTCATGAATGAATCGACGATAATAGGAGCACAAACCGATGAAGGATCGTACTTCACGCAAGTTCTTCGGAACGGTCCAGTCCTCGACGGCCCTGATTTTACTCGGGTCCGTCGCGACACCTTCCTCGCTGAGGATATGACCAAGGAACAGTACCTCTTGCTGCATCAAGTGGCACTTAGACGGTTTCAGTTTAAGATTGTATTCCTGCAACCTCTTAAACACCATCTCTAAACGTTTCATGTGAGTTTCGACGTCACGGGAAAACACGATGATATCGTCTAGGTAGACCAAACAGATATCGTAATTGAGACCAGTCAACACCAGGTTCATGAGTCGACAAAACGAGGCGGGACTGTTACAGAGACCGAACGGTAGAACCTTGAATTGGAAGCTACCTCTTCTCGTAATAAACCCTGTCTTATGCTTATCTCGCGGGTGCAAGGCCATCTGGTGATAACCTGCCCTGAGATCGAACGTGCTGTACCAACGGGCACCACCGAGAGTATCAAGGCTCTCACGGATCAACGGCAACGGATGCGCGTCTTTCCGGGTCTTCAAATTCAACTGGCGGTAGTCGATGCAAAAGCGCATACTCCCGTCCTTCTTCTTCACCATCACCACGTTCGACGCCCACTCCGACATGGAGGGCTCGATAATCCCTTGGGTCAGCATGTCTTCTACCTGCCGATCAATCTCAGGTATCATCGCAAGGGGCTGACGTCTCAGTGTCTGACGAACAGGCCTCTCTTGCTGTGTATCTATCTCGTGCTGGATAACAGCCGTGTAACCGAGATCCTTTTCGCCAAGCGAAAACGTAGACCGATACCTCAAGATGAGCTCACGCAACCTAGCTCTTTCTTCTTCCGTAACCGTGTCAGGGACCTCTTCCCATAGTCGCTTCAGGACTGTCTCGGCCTCCGTGTCGACCGACTGACTAGCCGTCATACACACTCTTGCCGGCGGTCGCCCATTGTGGCGCGACGCTTCCAGAGACGAGCTGGCGCTACCGAGTAACTCCACTCGCTCCAACCGACACTCGGTTCCGCTACCAACCACCACATCGTTGTCGCTAACGTTCACCATCCGAATGTACACCGTCGACTCTTTGCCTGTCACTAGAGTTCGACCAATCACCAAGCCTCTGGACACTTCAGTAGGCGTAGTTGTCCAAGCTTCCGTATCAGCTTGCAAATGGGGATACACCACAGACATCGGGACGTTCAGTTCACATCTAGCCGGGACCACAGTGTCGCTTTGCACGATAACCCTACGACACATAAGTTCGGTAGACAACTCTTTCAACGGAATCTTTCTGTCGCCCAAAAAGACACAACGATCAGAAAAGTCCCAACGAGCCTTATTCACCTCTAGCCATGACAATCCCAAAATGACCTCAGTCACTTGGTCCGTAACCAGACAAGGTAAGGCGTACCACTGTTTACCAATACCAAGTCTCAACGTAGCTTCACCGTCTACGCGAATTTCACTACCGTTCGCAGCCAGTAACCGCTGACTGGACAACGTCACTTTACCAGGAGACACAAACGACCGGGGAACCAGGGACAACTCACTGCCAGAGTCAAGGAGGCAGTTTCGACGTGTCCCCTCCAGGCGGGCAACAACGTAAGCCACCCGGCTACCACGAACCATACGATTCTGCGATTGCTCGTGCACCGGCTCACTCTTCACAGGCTCCGCGCCTTTCGTATCATCTCTTCGCTCAGGCGCAGGCTGCGGGCAATCTCTGACCACATGCCCTTTACGTCGACACCGGAAACATTCGATCTCTGAGTTTTGCCAGCGGTCCGGCCGAACGTCGCGACGTTGAAACGCCGGCCGCTCGCCTCGCCACGGCCCATCCGGTGCCCTGCCCGGATTATTCCATCTGTCGTACTGCAACGGTTTTCCTGTCTGTACTCCAGAATCCTGTCTCATGTTCATCCGACCCAGTTCTCTTGTCAGATTTTCTAACTTCCTCTCGAGGTCCTCCACGCGACGATTCTGCTGTTCACTCGTCGCTGGGGCCTCTTTCGTCGTCTTCACCCTGCCATGTCTCCGGTCGACCTCCACTCCAGACGTGGCCGGACGACCGTACGCTTCTAACCGGACTGCGTGTTTGTAAGCCGACTCTAGGTTAACGGGTTCTCGTTCCCTCACCTTCTGAGCCAACTCCTGATTCAACAACGCATCCATAAACGCGTCGCAAGCGACCGTCTCGACAACTTCATTCGTGGGACCTGGGTAGGCTAAGACCATTAAACGTCTTACCTCTTGCACTACAGCACTTAACGATTCTCCTGGGCCCTGTCGGTAAGCCCGAAGCTTTACCCGATACAGACTCGTCTGTTCGTCAGACCCGTATCTGGCCTTTAGTTTATCAACGAGGTCCTGCCACGTGACATCCTTCTGGGCGCCCATGTCCCATAACAACTGCGAAGCTGGTCCTGTCAACGCACACATCAATTGGTCGGCTCGTTCCTGAGCACTCCAGTTATTGCATCGAGCACACACCTCAAACTTGGCCAGGAAAGCAGCGATCGCTGTCTTCCCATCGTACTTTTCTAACTTTATGCGAATTCCACGATCAGCCGCTGTCGTGCTCTTCTTATGGTCGACAGGCGACCGTCGTACTCCCACCCTGCGATGACTTCGTCGCGGGCGATCACTGTCGTCACCGGAGTCGTCGTCATCTCCTGAACTCGGGCTCCCGCGATGGCCGCTGGGTTTGCTCCTCCCAAGCGCCGTCGCTTTCTTACGCGTTCGACCAAAAGGCCTTACTGGTGAGCTGTCTTCTTCACTCGACGGCTCCTTCTCAGGCTTCTTGGTTAGCCTCGCCGACCGACGCGGTCTTTGCTCCACTGCTTCACGAACGGGGCGACCAGATTCTCGTACCGCTCTACCCTTGGGCACCACCGCGGCTGCCTTTTTGTTACCATCTACGTCGTCAAATCTCAACGTACGCGGCCGTTCACCCGCCTTGTAAGCTTGCCGGCTCACATTCTTCCTGTCAGGCGTCATCTTCCGATAATTAATATCAGCCTCGGTAGATGCATCGTCTGACGACATTATCCGTGCCCTGGCCTTTGCCGGTTTCTGGGACACACTCGGTAATTCACGGTATTCCGTTTCAACGTTCGGCCGTACTTCCATAGGAACCGTAGAGTCACGAACCCGTTCAGGTTTTCTCGTAACCTCTTGTCCACGGTAACTTTCGGTCAAGCGTCGGACCTCCGGCGGTCCTTGCACGCGAGACCATACTTCCATCGGCACCGTCTCTCTACGGGCCTCTCGATGCTCGGGGTAACTCTCTGCTCTCGACAGCTGCACTCGCATCGAATCATTTTCTCGTGCCACTGGCGCTGGCCGGTCCTCCAACTTCCTCATCATCCACGCCATACCTTGTCGTAAGGCTAGCAGCTCCGCTTTCACATCAATCTCTTCCGCGTCCCTCCGTCGAGACCGCAATTCAACACCCGCTTCACCCACAGCTGAAGCACGTTCGCTTGCCTCCGAGCGCTGTACTCGAGGACTACGACTCGCTCTCGGGTCACGAACCAAATTTTCATCAGACACAACGGGGGACGGTAACTGTATTGTTTCACGTTCGTAACCAGAAGTAACTGTGTTTTGTAATAATCTCGGTCGACTTCCGCCGCCGATTTCAGGAACAGTTCGTAGCCAGTTCTCAACTCCAGACGTTGCAGAACGTGGACCTCTACCAACAGATTCAGACGAACCGACTCCATCAAGCGTTATCAAATCACCAGTCGAGATTTGAGGCCGAACCTTTGGACGTGCACCAAAATAGTCAACAGGCCGGTAGTCAAGACGCCCAAAATCGCCATAGGCATCTCTCTCAGCCTCCGAATCACCTTCGATCCGACCAGACTCAACCGCAGGTACCACCTCAGAAGTGTTTGCCAAGACGACCCCACTTCTGGTACCACTGTAGCGCTTGTCGTCGTTCCGCTCGCGGGCAACACGGTGCCTTGCCTCGTACTCTGACCCATCGGTCATATCCTCTACTCGCATCTGTGCCACTGGAGAAGAACGTCTCGGCAAAGAGGCCCGGAACAAGGTGTATAGCTCTGTAGCGTCGGATCCTGATGCTGCCCCGCCCGCGGCCACCTTGGGGGTAACATCCCGAGCTCCAGGATGGCCAATCCTCGAAACAGGGTTCACTCTTCGGGCAGAGGTCCCTCGCTTAGAGCTCCTTTTCGCGGCTGCCAACTTCGCTTTCTCCTCCGCATGCACTGTGTTCTTTCGCACCATGTTACAGCGAGTTGCCGACGCGCCGTCACTTCTAACAGGTAATACCTGGCGCTGCCATGAGGTCGGCCATAGAAGGCGACACCAACTCCACTCTAGGGGATCCAACCCTAACCGATATTGTGCCACCACCATTGTCCTTTGTCCGCAACGGGACAGTCAAATTCTTCGTATATGTTTTTCTGGTACCAGGCCTTTAGGGAGACCACCCGTATAGTTCGCTGGAAGCGAAACTATTTCACAATTCGCGCAACAGCGAAGTCACTCGTAACCAGGAATACGGCGCTTGCCAGGCGCTCGCGTACTTGTTTCTCGCTCAACTCCGCGCTATCCCAAAAGAAAGGCGCACCCTCGTACACGGAACTGTCGACTCTTTCGCCGCAACAGGCGCCGACGGTAACTGACTTATGTATCTCTTCTGAGTCGCGTCTGCTGTCAACAGACCAGCATCGCTCCCGTATAGGGGGCTTAAAAATTAGCTAAGGGATACACAACTTCCTTAACTAAATTAACTTATGACTTATGGAACCGGGACACGCTGCGTAAACTACAGGGAGCGGTCAGGGCAGTTACGTTTAACCCTGACTTTTGCAACTACGAATTCCTCGACCGGGCGGGGAAAACCGTAGTTTCGGCGAAGTAAAGCTTGTCGAGCCTTCACCGTTTGATCCACCAAGGATATTCACTCACAGACGTTACAGACACGGTCGTCTTGGTGCGCTGAGTCGATCGACACCAAGATCGACGGAATCGTACAAGAACTCGCAAAGATACGTAACACAAGGGAAATACACGGGCGACGGCCAAAGAATCGCTTTCCGAAGCCCTTCCCAAGGAACAGGTAACACACTCACACGTATACAAGATAGAACTCGGCGTGACGTTCAATCTGACACCAACTTTTCGTTAATCGCACAACAACTCACAAAGTTACACTCACTCGACCAGTCGTGGCCGGTATCTACCTTGGACTTCAACCAACGCTGATCAACGGCGGCTGATATAGCCAAGCGATCGTATCAACGGCTCTGCTACTAGCCGATTCAAAGACCAGAGGTGAAAGGAAAGATATTCGGTAGTCAAAGAATATCACAATACACTCGCAGACCTAGGGCACTGCGCGTTGCCCACACAGACCTGTCGGCTGCGGTCACTCGCTTGGTCGCGGCGCCGCGTAACCGAACTCTACGGGAAACGACCGGGGGAAACTCTTCGCGAGCTCCTACCGTCGAAACCCTTCCAGATATCGCTTAACTCTCTTCCGACTGACTTGTCCCACTCAACGAGACGCACAATCTGACACCAAGATTGTAAGGATGGGACGACAGATGGCAAAGCCGCTGAAAACGCGGCCGGTCTCCGCGGCACCAGGCGAAAGATCAAGAAAATCGGCTAAGTCCTTTTCACGCGCGAGGCGTCTCACCAGACTGTAGCGTCGAAACCTTAACAGATGTTGACAACCTCTCAACAGGAAAAGTCTTCCCCTTGATCGATTGAACAAGGTTGTCGCTTGGTTCGAAGCGATCCGATCACAGGATACAAAGTTATTCAGTGCGCCACTACTTTGTCCGGCCGACCGCTGGGGAAGAACGCGAACAGAACAGCAACGCACTTTCGCCACTCTCAAGGCAAATTCACTCTTCCGGCTCTAACTTCCCAACGCGGCGAGCTAGACCAGATCTGTTGACACTTTCACGGGCAAATCGTATGCGGCGCACGATCTGATGCAGGTTTCACCACTGTAGAGTCAAATTTCACTGAGTAGGCCACTGACGGACACCAGGACTCGGCGTCGATGTCGCTTCGGCCAGGGATCGGTACAGCGCCCGAAGGGACGTACTTCACCCTTCACTCCAACCAGTAACTGTAATTACGCGTCGATCGAGGATTTCCCCGACCGACTACGTTCAGGATACGCTACGCTTGACAGAATTAAGGGGGCTGCTCCCTTACTTACTGTCGCCTCTACCCGGCTGCTTACGGGCAGATTATCGTTAACTCTCACTGGCGTATTCGACCTCACCGGGTCTTAGCGATCGATCAAGGGAAAGAAAGCGCGATGAACGTTGCACTTCCAAACCGATGAATAGACCGGAGCGCACAAGTAACCGATGTTCACAATCAAATGGGATGAGCCACCACCAACTCTCCCTGGTGCGTCGTAGCGGGGCGATGCCCAGTCGGCCGCCGTTCGATCGTCACCGCAGGTAAACGTTTAACCTCCGCGGGTGCGGATTCGCTCCGGATACAATATTTCTCGTCAAATTCACCAGAATACGTTTGGACACCAACAAACCAACGTAGCAATGTCAATTCAACGTGCCAGGACTGCGTGGAGAGCAATGAAACGAACAGAGTTAATATTCATTGCCCATGGAGTAATCGCCATTACTCCACATATATAGCAGAGCACCGTGTGGCAGGCTTTATTCCACCGGAATATCACTGTTTAAACGCGATTTTTCAGCATGTGAAAAATCTTGGATAATTCACCAAAAATCCATTTATTGTCGGATCGTCACCGGGTTTCTTTCTATCGCTTCCCAAACGACTTCTACGTAACCTACGCCCTAAATTAAGATTATTGGACGGCCAGAAAATTATTTATTCTACGGGTACTAAAATACCTAAGAGCGTTCCATAGCGATTTGGCTATAAATGCCTCATCTTCGCTCTCGCCTGCCTCCAGCTGTGTTCCACAGGCATTAACTAACGGTCGCGCTCTAATAGCGCAGTGGTCGCGCTCTAATAGCGCATTTCTGCTAGGGGAAATTAGGCCTTACCTATTAATGACTCTAACTACACGGTTGGGCTGCTTTAGGAGCGTCACCGTGGCTCCTGCCTGTCTCCAGCTTCAGTTTGACAAGGCCGCCGGTCGGAGTTTATCGTCTTGTGGCTGAAACGCCACATCAGCTCTGATCCGTTTCTCTCGAAGTTGTGCTATATTAATTTGCTATTACCTTTATAATCGTAATTGTGATAAAGAATTTGTATAGCGCCGCTTCAAGAGAAACTCCTCAGAGGCGCTCCCGACCTGACGGCACAAATATCTATAAAAGAGAGTGGTTTTCAGACGCTTGCGGAAATGCGGGAAAGAAAGACCAAGAAGTTAATTACGGATACTGTTAGGTAACTTATTTCAGAAAGATGGACCGACCATAGCAAATCTTTGTAACATTAGAAACAAGATCCTCACGAAATGCTCGCTGATACTCTGTGTAGGGGATAAGCGTTCGTAGAAAGACTATATGTGAAGAAGAAGCAGGGCTTTTTTTAACGAGCAGTTGTACACAAAATGTGCAGTTCTAAATGTAGTAAAATTTTGTGCAGTTGCAAAAGCACTTCTGTACAGTTAAAACTAGCAAAAAAAAGGCCATTGCCCTCCGATTGGAAGTAATTTATCATGGAGGTTGGGAAAGGAAAGAAGGGGTTGTACAGTTCAAATTTTTTTTTTAAACTCCTGAGAAGGGAGGGTGAAGGGGAAGGGAAGGGATAGAAAGGCGAAGGGAATGAGAAGGGGAGGGGACGATGGAGGATAAGAGGAAAGGGTAAGAGGAAGAAGAAGAATGCGGAAGAAGAGGAATGTGAAAGATTAACGGCAACAAGAACCAAATAGCAACAAAAGGAACACACAGAAAATGAAGAAAATTGCAAGAACATAAGAATGCAACGTTGAAAATAAAACAGAAAATGTGATGATTAAGATGGTGATCATGATAGTGATGCAGATGCAGATGATGAGATGATGATGATGATGATGACGATGATGATGATGATGATGATGACGATGATGATGATGATGATGACGACGATGATGTGATGATGATGATGATGATAACGATGATGATAATAATGATGATGATGATGATGACGATCATCCCCTAAGGGCCTAAGCTAAATTGAGGCAGCCAGGTGCATAAAGAAGTTAGCAACTTAATTTTTCTCAGCCCCAGCACAATCAATTTTCGCTTCTTATCACTTGATCAAGAGCTGACAACAGACGCTGCTTTGTTGGGTTCATTTGAGCCATTATTTATGTCAGAATAGTTTTTGTATATAGCTCTGGGTATAAAGTTAGCCTGCGGATATCTTATACTAAAACAGACATGAATGCTATGCTATGTCTTGTCTAGAACTTTTTATTTCGAGTCTTGGTTGTAAGCATATTGAATGCCGCTGGTCTCAATCTAATCCATCATGGACGGATGAAAGATATGCAAAAATGCTGATATATTATTATATTTAATAAATATCCTCCTGTTGTCTGTTTGATACGCTTTGGATACAGCATGACCTCAGGTGCCAACTGAGGTTTTTCATCGCTGATCTGTAATAAATATTTCCGAGATAATTTATATCAGTGGTATTTCACTGACAGTCAGACTCAATTCTTATTCTACAACAAAATTTCTTGTCACGTAGAGCTATTCGCCGCCACAGGGCGTGAAATAAACTTAATTAATTATTTAATTAATTACACAAACGAATGCATAAACGAATAGATGAAAAAATGAATGAATGAACGAAGCGGTGATTGCACTGATTGGACGAATGGATATAATTATGTCATCATTGTCATGAACGAATGGATGGATGAATGAATGAATTGATGAACGAATGGGTGACTGAACATAATTATGAATTAATGAATGGACGAATTGATAGATATGAGTGACCGTATGAGTGGATAGATATAGTTTAATGGGTGGATGAATGTATGGATGCATGGATGGATGGATGGATGAACGAATGAATGAATGAATGAATGAATGAATGAATGAATGAACGAATGCGTGAATGAAGGAAGGAAAAAAGGTTGGATGAGCAAATGAATGAATGAACGAACGAACGAACGAACGAACGAACGAACGAACGAACGAACGAACGAAGGAAGGAAGGAATGGCTGGATGAATGAATGAATGAATGAATGAATGAATGAAGGAAGGAAGGAAGGAAGGAAGGAAGGAAGGAAGGAAGGAAGGAATGATTGGATGAACGAATGAATGATTGCCAAGAAGTAAATGGCCTACAAAAAGCTTTCAAGAGCAAATTGCTTTTAGACTGTTTTAGTCTGTTTACCGACCTGTCTCGACAGACTTCAGCGTTTCTGTCCAAATGGATTGCTATGCATTACTCGAAACCTTTAGAACGAATAGGCAGCCTCTCGTCAATAAGCCTACTTAGTGTCTTCGATGCTTAAACAGAAGTTAGTAATTATCTGAGACGAGCAAAATATCTTGAGCAGGAAAACAGATCGGTAAATCTGGAGAGAAGATTTTCGAAGCATTTACATGTAGATAAACAACTTAAAACTGAGTTATAGCTGTAGCCTACTGCTCCAAACAGTAGGCCTATACCGCTCGAAGTCGGAATAGCATGCAATCCCTAACAAATTTTTAAAGCAGTTTTTAGAGTGTCCTATTAATCACCGTGCCTGCAGCAAAATACAATCGAAGGTAGAGAGTTTTTTAAACTATAGGAACGTTATTTTTAATGTCTGGATGGTATTATTGTATTAGCTATATCGAACTCATGGTAAAGTTTAAATCATTTGAGGAGCTTGCATTAGTCCTATTATTTCTGCAGATATATCTCATAAATTGATTTTCTCTAAAAAAGAGAATCCCGTGGCTATCGAATTGTTAGCGAATGTTTGTTTGTTTGTTTGTATGTGCATTTGTTATAGCGCCCCTTCAATCTCTCTACTCAGAGGCGCTCCCGAATGCAGAGCGGACACTGCATCGGAGTTTCACGCCGAAGCGCTGAGCAATTGTGAGTGAAGGACTTGCCCAAGGTCCTTACGCGGCGAGGTGGATTCGAACCTCGAACCTTCCGGCTTCAAGGCAACGACGCCACCACTACACCACCGCGCCCCACAAATGGAATGGCATTCGCTAATCAACGGCACATAAATTCGTCAGATCCAATATATTCCAAAGGTCGTTGAAGGTCAGCACGTGGTATTAACGGCTACTGTGAAATTTTCCTTTCAACTAGTAGTCGTGGAATACAAATTTCAAGGCGCAACTTTATCTTTAAAGGCAGCTGGGGCACCAGCATATTCACAAGAGAATGAATTGTTTCAGAGGAGGTCCAGTGGAGATAAGAGACTTTCTTTTCCGAGGTCACTTTTCTCCATAATCGTAGTCGTAATCCCCAAATTTCTAAAGCGCCACTCGAAAGCCAAGCTCGGGGCACCAGCGTATTCACGAGCGCTGCGTTGAGTTAAAGGGTTGTAATTAAGTCATAGCTAATTTTATATCCATACGTGCTGCAAACTCGGCCCCCACCGTTCATTCAGCGGTCACTGCCCGTTTAGCGGATTGACTCGTGATATAGCAAACCAGAGGGGGTGGGTGAAGTGGCTCCTCTGTTCAATCACCAGCCTTTGCCCGTTTTAGGGGCATAGCATACCAGAGGGAGAATCGATGGGGGGGGGGGGGGTGCTGGGTGTACATCATGATTGCAACCTACACGCGATACGCTCTTTGTATTCAAGTTCTGCTTCTGCTCCACACGAACCATGTCGCAGATAACGAGGGAATTAAACCTGTCAGTCGTGTCAGTAGCATCTAAATAGGGAGAATCCTTACAGCAGTTTGAAAACATCTACCAGCTGAAGAACTATAAACCCTATTCAATGTCCTTAAGTGAAGATTTTTATTTTGCTCTGAAATTAGCCTACCGTGTTCCAAAAAAGGACTACACCATATAAGGTGCAATCACGTCCTAAAAGTTGGGGGGACCAAATGAATCACGTCCTAAAAGTTGGGGGGGGGAACCATACTAATAAAGTTAGGGGATCACTCAAAAGTTGGGGGGACGCGTCCCGTGGGTCCCATAGGGTGGTTGCGCCCATGTAGGCACTACGCTGTTTCAGTACAGATTACCGTGTTTCAGTATAGTAGAAATAAACCCGATAAGCATACGCACATTGCATCAGTGAAGATTTGCTTGTTCCCCATAAGCACCACCTTGTTCAATTGATACAAGCACAGATGTTACAGTGCCAGGTGCTTTGGTAGCCTATAGGCCTACAGTCTGAATTAAGGATACTACAACAGATGGTAGCATAAGTGCACAGCAGGAAGCCTGATTCCAGGTCGTTTACCTCCGCAATATACTGGTTCCCTTCCATTGCTCAATCTGTCGACTCTCTTTTGAAATCGATGCCGTTACATTTCTCTCGTGTCTACTTGAGAATGATTGAAAATGATCGCGTTTGTGTTGGTGCCGACATGCGATCTCGCTACCTGGAATGATCGCTTTGAGCTGGATAGACAGCTGAAAAGTATTGAGTTGTGCTGACGCTATAGTAGAACAGACATGGTTAAGCAAACTAACACAGCAACAACATAATGGCGCTTTGCTCCTACAACATTGCGCGACGTGTCTTAATAGACTAGACCTGTATTATAATTGTCTAGAGATGGATTTTCTGCTACGTAGTAAGCTTACCGTACGTAAATAAGGTAAGTAAATAAGTAATAGCCTAAGTATAGCCTATTCATTATTAGCCTATATAGTAGGGTGGAGTGAAAAAAGAAAATCAGAATTCCGAAAAGTAATAGCAACCAAAAGTTGCCCAATGACATGGGGTAAAAAAGTGTAATTTTTTTTCAAATATTGATGTCTTCAGCCCCCATAAGAGGGCCAAAGTTACGAAAAATTGCATTTTTTGAGAAATTTGCAGGTTTTCTCGTGAAATATTCTTAGTGCAAAATAATTAACTCCCATTCAATGCGCCGTTGAAAAGAGCTCTTAAAACTGAATAAAATGATGTATTAATTTTCAGAATAGTCTTATATTTGTAGAAGATAGGCTCTATTAACTTTTTAACCATACCTCCTCTTCGCAACACGTCGCTAAACCTAAAAACAGTAAAACACTAATGACTTTTTATCCTTTGAGATATTTCAATGCATAAAATGTCATTCGCTTCAGTTTAAGACCACCTTTCTAAAGCGAATTCATGTGTTGTTTGTCTGATATTATTGGGATGGTATCTAATGTGTACCCTGACTGAAAGCACTTCCAAAGACTTTCATGGAAATCGTATTGCCGTCACAGTAGGATAAAGTTACAAAACGTCAAGCTTTTGTCTCACATACTGCATCATTTATCATCAGCAAATAATCATGTTCTTTTAAAATTGATCCTAAACACTACGTCTTAGAGTGACTGTAGTCTGTTACAGATGGAAACTATATATATATTATATAGGCCTATTTGGCAGGAGTTTTATATAGAAAATAGCAGCAAACAAGTCCTTCTTTTGATAATTTATATCGGCACCGGTAACTATAACAATCTTATTCTTCAAGTAAACTGTACTGGATGCGGTCTGGCATCTTATATGTCTACCATTGGTTTTATATCTCATATGGGCGATGGATTGATACATTGTATATGCCTACAAGTGAATTATTAAATATCGTTAATAGAGATCTAAACGAAGATAGCCTACCACTGCTACTAGACCTACGTCTGATAAACACAGAACAGAACCGGACTGATTAATCTGCAATAGGCTAAGCATAGTTTGAAATATAAGCAACAGACATGGAGCTCCGAGATAGCACACAAGACCCGTTGAAAATATTGTCTTACTTTCAAATCCTCTGACCTCATATCGTAATTCCACTGCATAAGGACACTGTCCTTAGGACAGTGTTTAATCTAAGCATTTCTAGGGGGGAGTCACCACCAGAAATTCAGAATGTGTCTCGACATTTTTTGGAGAGAAGACTAAAAAAAGTGTCACCAGATTTTAAAAGGGACATAATAATGTTCGTAATATCATGTAGACCGTCAAAATCATAAAAGGTGGATGGGCACCATTGGATGCTTATTGTCTGAAACTGAACCTGGTCTTTCCTGCCTAACTGATTTTGCTTTGACTGAGCGTGCATCTGGCGCACTTGCAGGTTCCGGCAAATCATCTTTTTTGGACGGTGAAGAAATTCGCAGATGACACTCAAGAGAACAACTTCTAGGATAACAAGGGCTGCAGATTCTGCTCTCGTCACTTGTTTTTAAAATCATTCATCAGTCATCATTTCATCACTTAAGTGCAGTCGTGCACGTAGTGACGTAGGCTTATAATAGATCTATATATATATATATATATATATATATATATATATATATATATATATATAATATCACCATATATATTACGGTGATCTGTATACAACGTATTTGTAAATCTGTCAAAGTATATAATATAATTATATATATTTATATTACGGTGATCTGTATACAACGTATTTGTAAATCTGTCAAAGTATATAATATAATTATATATATTTATATTATGGTGATCTGTATACAACATATTTGTAAACATGTCAAAGTCAATGACGTTATAGACCAATACCAAGCAACTACATGTACTGTGATTAATCAGACAATGTCTTACGCCATTGGTTTCATGTCTCACATGGACGATAGATTTATCCACTGTTGTATACAAATGTCTGTCAACGGCACCATAATTATCGAATTGTCTGTAAACATACAATAGAATCAGCGTTTAGTTTGTGGGGCGCGGTGGTGTAGTCACTGTAGTGGGTTCGTTGCCTTGCAGCCGGAGGTTGCAGGTTCGAATCCACCTCAAGCCGCTGCGTAGGGACCTTGGGCCAGTCATTAACTCGTAATTGCTCAGCGCTTCGGCGTGAAACTCCCATTCACTGTCCGCGCTGCAGTCGGGAGCGCCTCTGAGTAATAAATCTCTTGAAGGGGCGCTATAACAAGTGCAAATACATACATACATACAGATGCTCAACATAACTCGTCATGAACTTGATTCGGTTGTTACCGATGGTGATGATTATGGGGATGATGATTATGATGGTGATGATGGTGGTGATGATGATGACGATGGTGGTGGTGGTCATGGAGATTATGATGATGGTGGCATGGTGATAGTGATGATGATGATGATGATGACGACGACGACGACGATGATGATGATGATGATGATGATGATGATGATTTGTTGTTTGATTGAAACAGTTCTTGAGAACGACTTCGTAATACGAGAGAAGAAAAGCGATGAAGAAGGTTCTTATACCAATCGACTGGAGTGACAATTCCTTAAAGTCCTTCGAATGTAAGTCATCATTACCAATTGTTATTTTTTGTTGTTGAAATTATTCGTTCATTATTATTGTTGCCATTGTCATTATTTTTCTTCTTCTCATTATTATGTTATTATTATTATTTTCATTATTTTTATTTTTATTATTATCATCATCATCATCATCATCATCATCATCATCATCATCATCATCATCATCATCATCATCATCATCATCATCATCATCATCATCATCATCATCATCATCATCATCATCATCATCATCATCATCATCATCATCATCATCATCATCATCATCATCATCATCATCATCATCATTATTATAGGACATAATATCATTATTCGACAAAATCTGGTTGGACAAAAGAACCGCGGAAGGCCACGGAATTAAAGCGCTGGATTGTGATTGATAAGCGCTGGAGGAGATAACTAGTTCTTTTATATTATTATTATTATTATTATTATTATTATTATTATTATTATTATTATTATTATTATTATTATTATTATTATTATTATTATTATTATTATTAAGTGCAAGGTCACACCGAAATATGAATCAGGCGCGATAGTTAGCCGCCAGATGAAATGCCGAAGTAAGATAGATCTATTCAAGAGCTTAAAAGTCAAGGAGAAATATTTAGTTTCGAACAGCTTTTTGAAAGGTTGGAAGTGAACTTGAGCTACGAAGCGAGAACTTCAGTCGATTCCATTCCTTAGGGTAGTGGCATTCCCGGGGAGTATTCATCATCATAAACATAACCACCACCACCACCACCACCACCACCACCACCACCACCACCACCACCACCACCACCACCACCACCACCACCTCCGCCGCCGCCACCACCACCACCATCATCATCATCATCGTCGTCGTCGTCATCATCATCATCATCACCACGATCATCATCATCATCACTTCCATCATTTACGACGATTATAAGTCTTTTGGAGAGCCATAGCAGCATTCACTGTGACTTATAGATGGCTTGTGAAAAACAGATGCTTCGAGCATTGAAGAATATGGATGTCACGATAACAGATGAGGTCTTTCAACTGATAATATCGGAAAAGCAATATATTATTATATTGCTTTCGTTGAGAAACAGTTCGAAGGTGGACTGCCTTTTGGTTGTCCGTGTTCATGGCTGGAGGAAGAGCAGGCTAAGGAGAAGGATGTTTGTTATGTATAAATTATGTCGAAGAGGCAGAAGAGGGCAAGGTTAGAGAAGAGAACAAGGCAAGAGAAAAGGACAATGCAAGAGAAAAAGTGAAGGATGGAGAGAAAGTGTAGAAGGAAGTGAGCTACACTGTACACTGACACATAGGGTGAGCAAGAGAAGGAGATACAGAGCACGAGAAGAATGCAATGTTGTTTTCATGCTAATATTGACAAGGAAGGGGAGGAGGAGAGAGGATTTGAAGAGACGACAAAAGAAGAAGATGGAGAAGAGAAGAGAATGAAGAGAGTGGGAAGGATGAGAAAAGAAGGGAAGAGAAGATAGACGAGAAGAGAGAAGAGAAAGGATGGGAAAGAAGATAACAGAAAAGCATAAAACGGAATAAAAAAAGTGAGAAAAAACAGGAGGAAAAAAATAAGCAAGATCAAAACGAGGAGGAGAATCTGGACGAAGAGAATGAGAAGAAAGAGGAGAAGGGGAGGAGAAGGAGGAGCAGGAAACCAGGACGAGGAGGGAAGAAAGAGAAGGCGTGGGACGAGCCCTGGAAAAGAGTTGAAGCAAGATGGTGCAACAAAGAGATGGCATTCATTAAGTGATTATAGAGATGCGTTCTGCCAATTGGCTTTCTGCGGGAACAACTTGGAAACAACAAACAACATGCTCTTTCACCTTTACAGGCTCTTTCATAGATCTGTTTCTGTGATGGCACAACGCCAGTTACTTAAGGGCTTATAATACATTGAACTAAACAACATCTGGATTGCTTTTGCGTCATGACCTTTATGAACGTCATTAACGCTCAATTCACTCAGACCATCGCCATTAGGCTACGGTGTAACAATATACAAAATTTAATGAGCTCTATAAATGAAATCTACTAATACTCTACAAATCCACTTTCCCGTCAACTCCTACGAGCAACTACTACTACTACGAGTCACTACGAACTGACTACTATCAACTAACTATACTGCAACTGATGCGAGCTACTAACTACGAAATACGAACAAACATCTGTCACTACAGCTACTAGGCCTACATGTATACCCACGAGCTAACGCTAGACCAGAGCCACAGCTACTAGTAATGATAATACGACATTACTACAACAACTACTGCTACTGCTGCATGCCACTAATACTAATAAAAAATTCAGCTGCGGCCGCTACTACCACAATTACTACTAATGCTACTTGAAAAATTGTTACAATAGCAAATGCAACCGCTGCTTCTACTACTACTACTACTACTACTACTACTACTACTACTAGTACTACTACTACTACTACTACTACTACTACTACTACTACTACTACTACTACTACTACTACTACTACTACTACTACTACTTCTATTACTACTACTACTACTACTACTTCTATTACTACTACTACTACTACTACTACTACTACTACTACTACTACTACTACTACTACTACTACTACTACTACTACTACTACTACTACTACTACTACTACTACTACTACTACTACTACTACTACTGCTGCTGCTGCTGCTGCTGCTGCTACTACTACTACTACCACTACCACCACCACCACCACCACCACCACTACCACTACTACCACTACCACCACCACCACCACCACCACCACCACCACCACCACCACCACCACCACCACCACCACCACCACCACGACCACTACTACTACTACTACTACTACTACTGCTACTACTGCTGCTACTACTACTACTACTAGTACTACTACTACTACTACTACTACTACTACTACTACTACTACTACTACTACTACTACTACTATTACTACTAAAAGTAACTATAATTATAATAATTATTATTTTATTTGCATCAATGTATTGCATATTTTTCTGCCAGGGTACCTGACTTACCTCCACCAAGATGGACACACCGTCGTTCTGGTACATTTCATTGACGCCTGTAAGCATAATTTTCAACTTTTTCTTGTTTCCCATCATTACCATCATCAGCATCATCATCATCATCGTCATTTGATTGCGTCATTTGATTGCTTTGCTTTTATTTTGTTCTTTCTCTGAATTTTTTCCTGTAGTGTTTACTACATTAGTTTTTCGATAATTTTTTTTTCTTTCCCTAGTTAAGTAATATCTCTGTAATATCTCCAATACTCCCTTCAGCTTTCACTTTCTCACTTCACTTTGTTAATTAGGCCCCTGCTTAGCGGGATTTGTCCCTTTTGGTGTGCCTATTTGCTCCCTCACTCTTATAACACCTATTCACTTTGAGTATTTTCTTATTGCGAATTATGTTTATACTTTGTTAAACATACATGTACAATTGAATTGTTGGGAACAATAAAAATATGTCTATGTCTATGTCTATCGTCGTCGTCGTCATCGTCATCGTCGTCGGCAATCATCATCATTACCATCTCCACCACTAACACCGCGATCACCATCATTTGGCATCACCATCAGCATCGTCGTCGTAGTCGTCGTCATCATTAGGATAATTGATATAATCTTAGATAGTAAACTATATCATGAATATCGTTCGATATTCATGGCGTTAGTGACTAAGGTAGGTTTGTGATAGTGGTCCCTGGCCGAATAGCTAGTTCGTGATGCACATATGATAATAATAATAATAATAATAATAATAATAATAATAATAATAATAATAATAATAATAATTATAATATTATTATTATTATTATTATTATCAATGGTAGTAATAATTAACCAATTAAATAATTATATCGCAAGGAACAGATGAATGTGTTGCTGTTAAACACTTAATAATTAATTGTAGCCAACGACAAGGAATTGCACGAGAAAGAAGCGAAAATGATGGAACTTCAGGAAGAGTACGAAACGAAACTACTACAACTTAAGGTTCAGTTTATAAACAAGCTCTGTTTATAATTATATGTCTCTGCCTTTGTTTATTTGTGAACACAAGTGTTCAAGCGTTGATGGGTGCCATAGAATTTATTTGCCACTACCATCGGATAATAATAGTGTGCCTAGACATAACGTTAAAGTATCCAGGGATTTCTATCCCTACTCATAGGCAACCTGACCAATCAGTCTCCCTCCCCTTCCGGGCCGACCTTCCCGTCCCGGTCTATAGCTTTCTCCCTCCCGGCGTGAGTTTAGGCTCATTTCTGATTGCCTTCTGTTTTCACTGGGCTCAAGCTGCATGCATAGACTACAGTGTATGAATAGAGGCCCCTCTGAATGTAGGCCTATCTTGCAATAATGGCTAAAGAACCAACACTTTAATTATAAATGAAGAATTATGGAAACAGTATGATATGATAGTAAGCTTAAGATTTCTAACGCGCCACTCGAAACCAATCGAATCGCAGGGCACCAGCTTATTCGAAACGCTTATGCGGTCTTCATTGAAGTCATTAACTTAGGTATGACAGTTCTATTCAGTAGCCCAGTGGTGGCCAACCTGCGGCACGCGTGCCACTTGTGGCACGCCGGCCTTTGATAAGTGGCACGGAGGACCATGGAATTTTAAAAAAATATTTACTATTTTCTCTGCTAGTTTAAAATGTTATCTCTTGGGTGAATCTTAGGTGCCTCTGCATCTCTGTAGCTGTAGTGAGTGACCAGCGGTGAGGTCAATTAGCCTGACAGCTGCAGACGGACGCAGCACAGGAGCTAAAGGCGGACTGAGGCTGGCGATCAAAGTCCACTTTCTCTACAGCATATTTCTGCCATTCGGAGATAAGAATTTGGCTCCCCGCCACTGTAGGGTTGCAGGATCAGACAAAGGAAGAAACTGCCTGATCTTCTCAAATAGGTTTTCTTATATTGGCAGCAGGTTTGCCCTTAGCATTTCTGCTTGCAGCAAGACAGCTACCGATAGTTCCCATAGGCGGAGACCTGGGCGGAGACCTGGGCGGAGACTTGGGGGTGGGGGGGGGACGGAAAGACGCGAGATTTTTTGACGGACGAATGGCTCTGAGTGTCGCCGAAAAATGTCCATCTTTTGCCGGCCAAAATTTCTGACGATCGCTGCCAAAAAAGTTGATGGCCTTTTTTTTAGTCGTGACGCTCAACGATTGGGGGGGGACAAATGCATGGGCCGTCCTCCCAACACCTCCATTGGGGGGACCGTCCCTCTGTCCCCCTAGGTCTCCGCCCATGCTAGTTCCTCAAGAAAGTACGAAGATTGTCTTGCAGGAGTTTGGTGTAAATTTGGAAGATTAGCATTTTTAGAAGAAAAGTAAGATTACTTTTACTCTGGGAAAGTCATCCAAATTCTGTTTGTCTGCTGCGTACTGTAGCAGTTGTGGTATGTAAATAATTAGTGTTGAACGTCACTTCAGCAAGATATACATGGGGACTCTAATGAAAAATACCGACCTGGATCAGCTCTCAGGACAATTTTACCAGCTAGAGAAAGCACCTTTAGGCAGAACAGTAAATGTTTTGTCAGAAAGATGGATCAATTGATATTGATGGTCAAATTTATACGTCTTAAGTCTAATAAAAACTTATTCTGATGGCGAGCATAAAGGCTTTTTCAATTTTTTTAAAGATTAATGTGTGCCCAAAATCGAAGCAATAATAATGAGTAACATTGCCCTTGAACGCAACATTACCATGAGGTTCAGTAGGCTACTAGGAGTAAGAAAGAATCATGATTTTTTTAAAGCTGGCCATGAACAAACACTGTGCTTACACCGAATCTGCATGGTTCCTTTATGTAAGTGCATATTTCATATTGGAACTGGTCAAAACGTCTCTTTGGTATATTATGTGGTGGCAGGCGGACCTTACGCGTGATTTTTTGTGGCACACTATGTACAAAAGGTTGGCCACCACTGCAGTAGCCTACTACTCTCTACAGTCTACAGTCTACACCATTGCGTCTTCTAACCTAGTGTAATGATTTATGTACCGTCCTTATATGCAAGAGTAAAATTGTATATAATTTTTAGCATTTTGGGAAAGTTTTACAAATTATAAATGTCCATTGTAGCAATTTTTAGAGCTCGCGTTAAACCGATGTAGGCTATTTATGTCCATTTGTAAATATGTGCTATAGAGCCATTAGGCCTACTTACCTAAAAAGCGCAGCTTGTTCAAACCATGCGATGCTGGATGTGATCATGTCATTGATATAATGATAATTATCTCTGTTCGCGTAGATACCCTACCGATGGATGACGGGATCGGATGGATCTCCCGGTGAATACATCCTCCGAGTGGCGAAGGAGGAAAACGTCGGACTGATCCTGATGGGAACGCGAGGTCTCGGAAAGATCAAGAAAGCTTTTCTCGGAAGCGTCAGCGATTACGTTCTCAACAAATCAACAATACCCGTTCTCATCTGCAAACGCCCGTGAAATCTGTGTGTTTATATGTCTCTATGACTGTCTGATTGTATCGGTCTGTTCCTGTCTGTCTGTCTGTCTATTTCTGTCTCTGCTTCTCTCGTAGGCTGTCAGTCTTTCGGATTAGTTCGTTCTCTCGCTCTCTCACGGTCGGCCAGAAGTTTCTTATCCCACCCATAGGCGAAGTTTGGTTTTCGTTCTTGGAGGGCTAAAGCCTTCTTGGGGGGTTAAGCCAGGAAAAAGATACCATTACACGGTAAAAAATTAATTTGGGTCTTCACGGGGGGAGCTTAGCCCCCCCTGACCCTGATAAACTCCGCCCATGATCCCACCTCATGTTTCCCTCTCTATATATCTCTTTCTTTTTCTCTAGATTTTCCCTCTCAACGTTCTTTGATTTTACATTTCTTTATTTTACTCTCCCTTTTCCTCCTTTCGTTTTATCCTCCTTAGTGCCTACTATCTACAATTCTACATGTAGTTTCACTGTAGGTCCTGAAGTCCATCTCTGGCAGGATGTTCATTTTCTCAGTTCTCCATTTCCTGCTCTCTTAAAATCTTCTGTGTTTCTCCCACCTTTCGCTGTGCGACTTTATCCCACTTTTTACACACGCTGTCATCCAGATCTCTGCTACCCTTCTTTTCACAGAATGCCTTTCGCTTATTTCTGTCAAACGTTGATCGTCTAAATATGCGCTCTAACTATATCGTCCCATGCATGCCCATGTATGGACCCAATCCAAATCAGCAGAATTCAATTGCGTGATGATGCAAACTGGACAGAGAGGACATGGTTGTTTTCCTTACTAGTAACATTCGTTGAATAACAGTCTGCACGTTTGCATCGCATAAAGAGCAATGTAGCCTATAATCTTCTTTGGATTCTGTGCATAGCCTGCATAATTATGCATAGGCTTTTATGTGGCCAACAGAAGCTTAATTGGGCGTTTAGAACAGGAAAGCGATGAGAGCTTGTTGAATCTATGGCAAGTGCATGGCGACGCCCAGCGTTTTTGCTTGGCGATATATAAGGCACTGATGGGCTGAAGTGAAGCGCCGTTCGAAGTTGGATTAGGCTATATATATATATGGACTCAAAATTGCTTTACAATGCTCTGACGGAAGTCTTGATGCTTGGCTTTAGAACCAGTCTGGCTAAGCCTGGAGTTATAAATATCGTTCAATTAATACGAAATATCACTATAATAATAATAATTAGTATTCCTATCCAGTTCTCGACGCGAGCGTGCAATTGCTTAGCAATACTGAACCAATATCTCGCTTACAGTATTCTGTGCTTGTAGGCCTATAGCTTACATGTAAACCGGTGAAATTCGAAACTTTTCATGTCCTACAGGACTCATGTTTAAAGACCTAATCTAAATAAATGGTGGTTTCAGAGAATTA
The DNA here is from genome assembly GCA_949752735.1 of Lumbricus terrestris. Taxonomy (NCBI): domain Eukaryota; kingdom Metazoa; phylum Annelida; class Clitellata; order Crassiclitellata; family Lumbricidae; genus Lumbricus; species Lumbricus terrestris. The sequence goes on from OX457050.1 coordinate 29,718,525, forward strand.
TATAGGTCAGAATACGAGAAGCCCGCTTGGACAGATAATGATAGTTTGACTGTCCAGACAACTGTAGCCTACATGTATATCACTTTGTTTGGCCAATGATTTTACATGAGGGAAATTTGCACTTAGTCCGTGTAACATCGCTGCCAATCACTTACCTGCCTCAGGTTCTTCTGTCTATCACCCATCGGACTTTCCACTCAAAATTTAAGACAAGATTAGGCTAAGCTTCCTCCACCTTCCAATCCTAGAACACGACACTCCTCTTAACAAGCATGCAAGTCCGTAGCCAGGATTTTGTTTTGGTGAGGGTGTTTATTCAGTAGAAAGTTGTTGAGAAATTCAGTAGCTTCCATATCAACATCATGACTACGTCATCGTCATGATCTCTATTGTAAATTTCACATAGAAATAAGTCTCAGGATACTGTCTGGTTACACAGGCACTTGGGAGCTCGGCCTGTGCAAGACCTGTGTAAAACCTGTGTAAGACCTGTGTAAGACGGGTAAATTAGTCCCAGAACCTTAGTTGAATCCGAGCAAAAAGGGGACATTCGCTGCTTCATATATAGTAAGTTATTTATAATCGACAGTGATCCTATCTTCCCAGTTCCAACTTTGAATTCTGTAAACTTATATAATACTAGCTGGGGTACCCGACGTTGCCCGGGAAATTTAGGATTCGACCCGCTCCGGTCACAACCCCACCACACAGCACCCCAACACGCTCCAACCTCTACAGGTACGCCACCCGAGAAATTCAGGTTTCAGGAAAATCTCCACCCCGCCATCCCGCCCCCACTCCCTCCACCCCCAACCCCTCCCACCCCCACCATCCCCACTCCACCCCCCTCCACCTCCCACCCCATCCCCCTCCACCACACCCCCACCCCACCCCAATTTGCCTGAGGTTCCTTTATCTGTCACCCTCTGGTTTTCCACTCAATGTTGAAGACACCTCTTGAAGAACTCCTCTGATCCTCCACCTTCCAATCCTATACACAACATTCGCCTTATTAACTCTAGGCTATAGGTTGTCCACTGTCCCTCTGGCAACCCGACTTGAACCCACTTTTCTCTAGCCTTTCGCGGTTTCCTTACCGATGCTGGCTTATTTTAGAGATTTAGGTTAAATCTCGGACTAGCACGGTCGTTGCCTGAAAGGAGTTTGTTTGTATGCGCACTTGTTATAGCGCCTCTTCCAGCCCTCAACCGCTACTCAGAGGCGCTCCCGACTACAGCGTGGACACTGCATCGGAGTTTCACGCCGAAGCGCTGAGCAATTGCGAGTGAAGGACTTGCCCAAGGTGACAGGTCCCTACGCGGCGACTTAAGGTGGATTCGAGCCTCGAACCTTCCGGCTTCAAGGCAACGACGGCACCACTACACCACCGCGCCTCACAATACAAGTGTTGTCCATTCAAGCGGACCAGCTGCGATGAATGATCTCATCCAATTAATTTATTGAAGATTGTGGCGGGTCGAGGCCATAACCGATCGTTATAGAAAATTCCGAATAGGCCTATTTAGGCTCGAATTGCATTATTATCGTGCATTTTTCCGCCAGACCACGGAAATTCCAGCACGCCAGCATTGACTAGGCCTACTACCAGTCTAATTACCTTCAGCCGAGGAGTTCATGATTTGATTTTGTCAACGGAAATGACGTCATCGTTATTGGCGTGCATCGCCTAAATCAAATCTTTGGCCTAAATCAGAATGGCGGCCATAGGCATCATTTTTAGATAGGCATCGAGGTGATTGGAGTAGATTAATAAAAATATATATAGTTATTAGCCTACGATAATTTTCGTTCAAGTTTCATAAACTCCGATTAGTGTGGGATTGAAAGCACGTCATCGACATCCGTTGCGCGTGTTTTCCCATACATGCAGTCTTAGTATATACGGTTGCCAAACTTCGTTTTCTCGGATTCTGTAGATCACAGTGCTTAAAAGCAGTGGCGGTAGAGTAGACAAGGGAAGGTTTCGGTGGTTAAAACCCCCATTGACTTAGGAAACAGTTTTTTAAAGGTTATTTATCCACCTAAATAAGAAAACAAAACAATTGTTTGTAGTAGCCTAACAATTGTTTTTTTTAACTTTATTCCCTTTGTTAGTTTATTCCCTTTTTATTTACTGTAGGCTATCACTGTTTGGTTGGTGTCAGGAAGGGCATCCGGCCAGGCCATAACCCCCCCCCCCCATCATAAATTCCTGGCTGTGCCACTGGCTTAAACCTTAAAGTGTGACTGGAGGGTCACCATATTACGCTTCTTGACCATTAGCTGGGTATCAAGGTTTTACTAAGATACTAGGACAGCCATTAAGCCAAGCGAGTTTCTTCCATTGCATTTGTGACATGTCTTCAAATAATGAATACCGTCGGACCGTCCTGTCACCTATTAGGCCAGCGCAGCCTGGAAAAGTAAAGGGCATCCATGCAGTCTCCTCTTTTTTGGACTTTATGCACACTCTAGGGATTGGCTTTCACCTCCCGTTTCCCCGAGTATCTTGCTCTTATCTGTGAGACGGAAATCGCATATTTTCTAGCTATACGGCACTCTATTTTTGAGTTGGACATTAAGTTATGTTAATGCCATATGTTAAATAACTATAAGTATTAAATTTTGAGGTTTTTGGCAGATTAGGTTTGAAAAGTGTTTGAGAAGAGGTTACTTAGTCTGTCTGTTTGCTGTGACGAATAGGACTTCATTTCATGTGATGTGAAGCGTCAGAGCGGCGGCTCATGTTGTATGCTGTCAAAGTAAAATTGCTATTTCCAGTCTGGATAAGTACATGCTGTTTAACCATTAGCTGGGTAGCAAGGGTCTGGCTGAGATCCTAGGACAGCGCGTAAGCCAGAAGTGTGTTCTTTATTGCCAACCAATAGGATGGCAACTATACACCGTGATTCAAAAAAGTAAGCCAAATTGTTTTTCCATGTATCTCTAATGCCTGATAACATATCACGCTAAAATTTTCAAAATATTTAGAGAATTGGACAAAGAATATGATTCCAAAATTTCATGAGATAAAACTGTTTTTCATTATCTGTATGGCCTGATAATTAATCATAGTAAAATTTGAACCATGCAAGATGGTGGGAAGCAACTCATTGGGCATGTCTCCTAAAACACAAAATGTCAGAACCCTGGTAACATTCAGGGGCGGATCCAGGATTTCTGGTTAGGGGGGGCGTAAATACTACCAATCCAATCCCGTAAATATATATATATATATATATATATATATATATATATGTGTGTGTGTGTGTGTATATGAAATTAGATCACGCAAAACTATAATGATCCTTTTTATAGAAAATGTTATGGAACTTTAAAAAATATATAGTTTCTCATATAAAACCACTGGTCTCCACTGAAGGTTAACAGTGAAACGATTATAAATCAGTTATCGGTTACCGTTTTGATCATGCAACCCTTGATCCAAAAAGGAAATAATTAAGTGTCACATGCCAGTGGATTAAGCAGTGTCATTCTCCTTGGATGCTTTCTGGCGTAGGCATTGATAATGTCATCAATGTCTAACTTGATGTCCTTGAATTGTGCCACCAACAAGGCTCCCGTAATGGTCTCCTTTGCCTTCTGCAATATTAGGCCCCCCCAGAAATTCGCGATCTTGCGCAGCGCAAATTTTGCGCAAATTTCCAGGTTTAGCGCAACAGCGCAATAATTGGCAACCCGCGCGATTTTAGCGCAAATTTTGACAAAAACCTGCTAATTTATATAAATTGGGCTTTGATTGACTTAAAATCACCGCGGCCCATGACAGTTCAACATAGCAACGACGACCGATGTGCGATAATCAAAATGACGGCCGCCGAATGGGATGGAATTATAGATGAATTTTTAGTTAAAGATCGATATTTTTGGTAGTATAAAAAAATTCCAGAACTTCAATAAAATGTGTTAGACGAAGTTTCTCAAAGCGGTCACACAGCAGCGTCGCTTGCTGTCTCGGCTTATTATAGGCGTCAGGCGTGCACACAAAGACGGAATGATCATATAGCCCAGGGGTTTTCAAACTATGGTCCACGGACCCCTGGGGGTCCATCGCTTGCTGCCAAGGGGTGCGCAAAGCAGGTCCAGAAACAATATAAAAAAGTACATTTGCAAGGTTTTCATTATCATCCAAAATTTAGAAAAAATAACAGCTATAAAACAACTGAGCTATAAAAATATCTGAGTATCTATGGTTATTACTTAGGCCTACTGATGTCTTGTGATAGTAGTTCCTTCTGGTGCTATTTTAGTGCACGTTAGTGTTATTGTGACGTACCAACAGAGACGCCATTGCAGCTAGGAGGAATTGCTCCTATATTTTTTAAAATATAATATTAATATTTTCAACGTTCTTCTTAACCATGGATAAATTTCTAAAGAGAAAAACTGATCAGAAATCAGAAGATTTTGATGACAAAGACAAATGTGAGAAATAGAAAACAAACCGCAAGTAGGCCTATGATCCACACTTTCCAGAGTAGGCCTATATTTCATTATGGTTTCATTGCAGTCGGAACTAATGCTGATCGACCTCTTTGTGTTTTGTAATATACGTCGATGTGTCTTACCAACGGCAGTCGGCTTATTCGCGAATGATAAAACTGCTTGTTTAAGCCGTTTTGACGGCGGACCACTCGACAATCGACATATTTTTAAATTGACCAATTTCTATTTACGTAAATTTTGTGTGTACATGAACTTTGTGAATGACGTCACGGCGAAAGTCATTGGTCGTGACGTCTGCTAGCAACTCAGGTAAGTAGGTAAGAGAGCTCCGGTAAGAGAGCTCGATTCTGCCGGTCCAGCTACTTCAAACATCCTATTCCCAAATTGTAATTATATTAGTTTTAGGTCAGTTTAGTTTGAGAACATTTGCTGCAGGTTTAGGGGGGGCGTACGCCGGCTCCGCCCCCCTCTAAATCCGCGCCTGACATTGGTCGGTTCATCTTTGACCTGCCATTGAGCAAAAATGCAGCTTGCAAATTTATATAGAGCTGTTTTGATTGTATTGAAGATGTGAAGGTACAAACAAGAGTTCGTTACTAAGAGACTTCTTGCAAAATGTGCATATTGTAACAAGGTATGTGCACATTATTGCTGTCTCAAGTCACAGTAGGACTCACATTGAAGAACAATGATACATGTGCAGTTTATGTGTCAAATCATTTGGGGGAAAAGAGTAATCTGAAACAGAATTCACTCTGAAGAAAAACATGTGTGTCACAGTGTGTGTAAGTACAGTGTATGTTACACAGCATTTACAAGGAAGAGTTCTCTTGCGCACCATATAATAACCGACACTGGAGAACAGCCATACAGTACAGTTCATGTGTCAAGAATTTTAACACAGCAACGATCTGAAGCATCACTGGGGAGATCACTCTGTAGTGAAAACAAAAACGTATAAATTTAATTTGTCACACAACATTTGCAATGACGAGTACTCTTGTCTGTCATGCAAGAACCCACATTGTAGAAGACCCACACATTTGCCAGTTATGTAAGACAAAGTTCGCTAGGAAAAGTTCTCTAGAAAGACACACAAGGATCCACACTGGACAGAAACTATATGAGTGCACTGTATGTCACAAAACATTTGCGTCAAAGAGTTATCTTGTGCGCCATACACGAACCCACACTGGAGAAAAGCCATACAAGTGCACTATTTGTCACAAAACATTTGCGTCAAAGAATTCTCTTGTGCGCCATACAAGAACCCACACTAAAGAAAAGCCACACACGTGCACTGTATGTCACAAGTCATTTGCTGAGAGGAGTAATCTACAGGATCATGCAAATGTGCATGCTGGAGAAAAACCGTACATTTGTAAGTTATGCGATGCAACGTTCGCTCGAAGACGTTCTCAAGTACGTCACAAAATGATCCACACTGGTGAAAAATCATACAAATGCAATTTATGTCACAAATTATTTACACAAAGCAGTCATCTCAAGTGCCACAGTCGAAGCCACACTGGAGAAAAACCATTCAAGTGCATTTTATGTCATAAGGCAGTGGTGGCCAACCTTTTGTACATAGTGTGCCACAAAAAATCACGCGTAAGGTCCGCCTGCCACCACATAATATACCAAAGAGACGTTTTGACCAGTTCCAATATGAAATATGCACTTACATAAAGGAACCATGCAGATTCGGTGTAAGCACAGTGTTTGTTCATGGCCAGCTTTAAAAAAATCATGATTCTTTCTTACTCCTAGTAGCCTACTGAACCTCATGGTAATGTTGCGTTCAAGGGCAATGTTACTCATTATTATTGCTTCGATTTTGGGCACACATTAATCTTTAAAAAAATTGAAAAAGCCTTTATGCTCGCCATCAGAATAAGTTTTTATTAGACTTAAGACGTATAAATTTGACCATCAATATCAATTGATCCATCTTTCTGACAAAACATTTACTGTTCTGCCTAAAGGTGCTTTCTCTAGCTGGTAAAATTGTCCTGAGAGCTGATCCAGGTCGGTATTTTTCATTAGAGTCCCCATGTATATCTTGCTGAAGTGACGTTCAACACTAATTATTTACATACCACAACTGCTACAGTACGCAGCAGACAAACAGAATTTGGATGACTTTCCCAGAGTAAAAGTAATCTTACTTTTCTTCTAAAAATGCTAATCTTCCAAATTTACACCAAACTCCTGCAAGACAATCTTCGTACTTTCTTGAGGAACTAGCATGGGCGGAGACCTAGGGGGACAGAGGGACGGTCCCCCCAATGGAGGTGTTGGGAGGACGGCCCATGCATTTGTCCCCCCCCAATCGTTGAGCGTCACGACTAAAAAAAAGGCCATCAACTTTTTTGGCAGCGATCGTCAGAAATTTTGGCCGGCAAAAGATGGACATTTTTCGGCGACACTCAGAGCCATTCGTCCGTCGAAAAATCTCGCGTCTTTCCGTCCCCCCCCCACCCCCAAGTCTCCGCCCAGGTCTCCGCCCAGGTCTCCGCCTATGGGAACTATCGGTAGCTGTCTTGCTGCAAGCAGAAATGCTAAGGGCAAACCTGCTGCCAATATAAGAAAACCTATTTGAGAAGATCAGGCAGTTTCTTCCTTTGTCTGATCCTGCAACCCTACAGTGGCGGGGAGCCAAATTCTTATCTCCGAATGGCAGAAATATGCTGTAGAGAAAGTGGACTTTGATCGCCAGCCTCAGTCCGCCTTTAGCTCCTGTGCTGCGTCCGTCTGCAGCTGTCAGGCTAATTGACCTCACCGCTGGTCACTCACTACAGCTACAGAGATGCAGAGGCACCTAAGATTCACCCAAGAGATAACATTTTAAACTAGCAGAGAAAATAGTAAATATTTTTTTAAAATTCCATGGTCCTCCGTGCCACTTATCAAAGGCCGGCGTGCCACAAGTGGCACGCGTGCCGCAGGTTGGCCACCACTGTCATAAGGCATTTGCAAATAGTAGTTATCTGCAGAGCCATACAAGATGTCATAAAGGAGAAAAACCATACATTTGCCAGTTTTGCAACAAACTGTTTTCGTGGAAGAGCTCTCTAGTAAAACACACATATGAACACATTGGAGAGAAACCATATATGTGCACTTTATGTGAAAAAGCATTTGTAGCAAAGTTTTCTTTTGTGCACCATACAAGAGCACACACTGGAGAAAAACCATATGCATGCACTTTATGTTACAAATTTTTTGCACAAAGCAGTCAACTCAGATTCCATACAAAAAGTCACACGGGAGAAAAACCATATAAGTGCACTTTATGTGAGAAAGCATTTGCAACGAAGTTTTCTTTTGTGCACCATACACGAGCACACACTGGAGAAAAGCCATACACGTGCAGTTTATGCTGTAAATCATTTTCAGAAAGCTGTCGTCTCAAGGTTCACACAAGAAGCCACACGGGAGAAAAACCATATAAGTGTACTTTATGTGAGAAAGCATTTACTTCTTGGAGTAGTCGACAACACCACACAAGATCCCACACTGGAGTAAAGCCATACATTTGTCAGTTATGCAACTCGGCGTTTGTGCAGAAGAGTTCTTTAGACATACATGCAAGAACTCACACTGGAGAAAAGCCATACAAGTGCGATTCATGTGAGAGAGCATTTGCTTCTAGGGGTAATCTACAACGACACACAAAATCTCATGCTGGAGAAAAACAATAAGTATAGTGTATATGTATATATTATATATACATATATATTATATACATATATTTATATATCGTTGCATTTGCTTGAAGTAGCGTTTAAGAATGCCTATGACGACTGATGATGAATATAAACAATTCAAGGACGGATTTTATTGGTGTTTTGTCAAGGTATGACTGAAAGGGGCATTAGATGAACTATTGAACTTGGATGAACAGCGTCTGCATAATTATCTAGTACTGATTATGCAACTGTTGTTGATGGAAGCGAACCGTCAACAGAAACCATGTTAGAGTTTAATGTAGGCATAGTTAAAATCAAAATTTTCTTTTTTTCATGGAAGCAATTTTCAGGAGTTAATTTTAAAAACAAGTGCCAATTAATAGGCTTAAAAATCAGTTTAATTTGAGATTTTTATTTGTGACTTTCTGTAGAACGATTTGAAATTGAGAATGTTATGTAACATTGTTATCATCACTACTGGCATGAAACTCCATAAAAGATACATTTCTTTAGTTACATGACATAAATCTTGTAGGGATACATACATTTCAGGTCAAATGAAATCAGTTTACTTCATGTGTTCTTACTTGACGTCTTTGTAGTGTGTTTTATAAACCGCGCTTCTCACAGCAAGAGCCTTTCAGAAGTTTCCAGTGCAAGCGACCCCGAGAGTAAAGGCAACATTTGAGACGAGAGAAAGATGAAAATGCTTATTGCTTGGCAGTGCTTTTTTAAAGGAATTTTTAGAACTGGTTTCTGTTGACGGTTCGCTTCCATCAACAACAGTTGCATAATCAGTACTAGATAATTATGCAGACGCTGTTCATCCAAGTTCAATAGTTCATCTAATGCCCCTTTCAGTCATACCTTGACAAAACAGAACAGCACAACCCCTTCTTTTCCTCCCCATCCTCCATGGTAAATTACTTCCAAACGGATGACAATTAGCCTACCATTTTTTGATAGTTTTAACTGTACAGAAGTGCTTCTACAACTGCACAAATCCATTTAGAACTGCACATTTTGTGTACAACTGCACATTTTAAAAAAACCTGTGGCTTGGAGATAAAGAAGAGGAACGCTGAAAAATGGTAGGCTAATTGTCATCCGTTTGGAAGTAATTTACCATGGAGGATGGGGAGGAAAAGGAAAATGCTGGACATATCTGATGATTTAATAATACCACCATTAAGACAATGATGCTTTCTCCGATCAACAGCGACTGTGCTTGGTAATGGTAGACGGAGCACAAGTTGCGCAGCAATATAGGTTACATACGAAGGATCGATATACACTGTGTCCCATAAAAAAACACACCAAAAAACTTTTCAAAAATCTTCTTTAAAACCAAGCCTATTGTAATAAAAGTTTGTACGTTGTTTCTCAAATAATTTTGCCACAAAATATTTAACATTTTACTTACTCACAGAAGTGGTTGCTGTTAGAGGCAGTGACGCAGACTAGGCGACTAGGCGTGTTTGGAAACATTTAAACTTAGAATTAAAATGGTTTTCAGCAGCGAAGATAAAATTTTTATTAAGAATTTAGTATTGTTGAAGGGTTACAGTAGTCGTCGGTTGATAAAAGAGTTCCCGCAAAAGGGTTGGAATAAAAATGGCCTCGATGTACTGCTGCGAAAGATTCGAAAAACGGCCAGCGTGGATCGTCAGCCCGGCAGCGGACGACCACGTTCGGTGCGCACACCAGAGAACATTGATGCAGTAAACGATCTTGTGCTAAGCCAGGAGGGCGCACCACAAACTCACAGAACAATTCGCCAGATTCAAAGAGAAATTGGAATGAGTAGGGGAACAGTGTATAGAGTAATACATGATGACCTTCAGCTGAAGTGTCTGAAAAAACGCCGTGCCCAACTGTTATCAACATGCAACACAGATTCACGCTTGGAACGATGCAAGCAACTTCTTAGGAAGTTTCCCGAGCATATAGTCCATTTCATCTGGTTTACTGACGAGAAGCTGTTTACAGTGGCGCCTCCAATCAACGCTCAGAACGATCGTCTCTACGTATCCACGACAACACTGAAGCGCAACGTTGACGCCAATCGCCTACTGCGGACCCGCCCGACTTTCAGCCGCTCACTGATGGTCTCCGTCGCCGTCTCGAAGCTCGGGTGCACGGAATTGTTCTTCGTGGAACCTGGGGTGAAGGTCAACGGCGAATATTACAGGAATATCCTGTTGATGGAGCAGATGTTGCCAGCGATCAGGAGGATGTCAAGCGACTTGTTCATTCTCCAGCAGGACAGCGCCCCAGCACATCGCGCAAAGGACACCATTGCGTTGCTGCGACGTGAAACACCAAGCTTCATTGGACCGGAACTCTGGCCAGCAAATTCACCAGACCTCAATCCTGTTGACTACAGAATTTGGGGTCTAATGCAGGAACGCGTCTACCAGACAGCAATACGGGACATCGACGAGTTGAAGGAGCGCCTGATCGTTGTGTGGGCACAGTTGAAGCAGAGTGTCATTGACAAAGCTATTGAACAGTGGCGGCCAAGGCTGAGAGCCTGCGTTCAAGCGAAGGGACATCACTTCGAACATCTTCTTAAATGAAACATTACTTTTTCTTATTTAACATGAGACTTACATGCGTTTCATGACAAAGGTTTTTGGTGTTTTTTTTATGGGGCACAGTATTAGATTTACATGCGTTTCATGACAAAGGTTTTTTGGTGTGTTTTTTTATGGGACACAGTGTAGATGCACCTCAATGGACAATGGTGGCTCTAGAATTTTCGAACAGGGACCATGGAGGGCCGGAAATCCTTACGGAGGTACCAGATGGATGTCAATGGTTTCGTCAAAACTAAGCCTGAAGAGATCTGCATTGGAGGGGCATGAATTTGGAAATTGTTTGCCTCAACATTCTCAATAAGCTTACTGCAGGACACTATGTGAGGCTATATAAAAACCTAATGTATTTTTGCAATAATGGCTAAAGAACCGATACTTTATAAACGAAACCATATTGTATTGCATCTATACATTTATATAGTGCCTCACCATATTGTATTGCATCTATACATTTATATAGTGCCTCACAGTGCACACCAATCAAGGCGCTCCCAGCGCACTGGATGATGATGCTGTCCATCCTCATTTCTGAGGGTCGGAGACCAGAGACAACGACAGCAGCTTCCTCCATTCCTCTCTGTCTTGCGCCCGTCTGACACAGTCCACAGGTGGTAATCCGGTCCAGTCACAGACATCGTCCATCCAACGCCTCCTTGGTCTTCCCCGTGCTCTTGTACCCTCAATTCGTCCTTGTATTAGCAGTGTCGATATGTTGTCTGCCCTCATCAGGTGTCCGAAGTATCGCAGTTTCCTTTTCTGCACCCTCTCCAGCAGTCTTTGTTTCGGCCGCAGCTCCGCTAAAATCGAGGCATTTGTTCTGTGTTCCCTCCAGTCGACCTGCATCATTCTTCTATACGTCATCATCTCAAATGCCGTCAATCTTCTTCTATCCGCCGCCTTCAGAGTCCATGCCTCACTTCCATACAACGCCACTGACCACACCATCGCCTCCATAACCCTCCTCTTCAGTGCATTTCCGACCGAACGATCTTTCCACAGGCAGTCCAGTGACCCCATCGCCGTCCGAGCCATCCCCAATCTAGCCCTGATTTCTCGGCTTCCGTCTCCAGTGTCATCTATCAACGCTCCCAGGTAGCGGAAAGCCTCAACCTGTTCTAGAGGTTCCCCATTGCAGGTGATCTGAATTGTTTCTCTCGTTTTGGATACTACCATAACTTTTGTCTTTTTTATACTTATTTCCAAACCGTATTCCTTTGAGACCTCATTTATCCTATCTATCAGTTGTTGAAGTGCTGCTGCTGACGTCGCAATTAGAACAATGTCATCCGCATAACGCAGGTTGTTTATTGTGCGTCCATTTATGGTAACTCCTATCCATCCCAGCTCGTCCGCCGACTCCCGCATCACGTACTCTGAGTAGCAGTTGAAAGACAATGGCGACACCAGAAAGCCCTGCCTCACTCCTTTTCCTATCCTAAACCATTCTGTTAGTTCTTTTTCCACCCGAACCGCAGCTTGTTGATTGCTGTATAGGTTCTTGATTGCATCCACCGTGTGACTTCTCATGCCCATCCTTTTCAGCACCGACCATAATTTACGATGGCTTACCGAATCAAACGCTTTCTTGTAGTCAATGAAGGCCATGTATAGGGGGACCGAAGCTTCCCGCGCTTTCTCCATAATGATTCGCAAGTTGAATATTTGATCTCTAGTGCCCACCCGTCGACGAAAACCCATCTGCACATCCGCCAGTTCCTCCTCCGCCGTTCCCTGTATCCTGTTAAGTAGGACTCTAAGTAATATCTTGCTTGCATGACTAATGAGAGCAATTGTTCGATGTTCCTCGCATTTTTCAGTACCCTTGACTTTTGGGATGGTTACAAAGATGGACTTAGCCCATTCTACAGGCCATGCGCCCGTCTCAATTATTTGATTACATAGCCTGCAGAAGGCTTCAGCCACCACATCGCTGTCTATCTTCCATAATTCCGCTGGTAAGTTATCAATTCCTGTTGCTTTCCCCTTCGGTAGCCTTTTGATTGCATCTCTGATCTCATCAACAAGTATAGGTGCAAACCTCTCCGTGTTTCCACCATCTACTGCTGCGCTGTCATCATCCTCCTCCACCTCGGTCTCGTCGTTCTTATACAGTCCTTCGGTGTACTGGCTCCATCTCTTTTTGATGCTTTCCATATCCGTCAGCAATCTGCCTTCTTCATCTTTAATATTCCGTTGCCTTGTTACTCGGTTCTGTCTACGCAGCTTCTTTATCGTGTCGAAAGCCCTCTTGGTGTTTTCTGTTCTCATATTGTCCTCAATATCAGCGCATTGTTCTTGAAGCCATTTCTTTTTGTCCTCCCTCAGCTGTTTCTGCACTATTCCTTTCGCCTCAGCATATGCTCTTCGGTCCTCCTCTGTCCTGTTCTTTGCTGTTTTTAGTGATCTCCTCGTCTCAATAAGTCCCAGCGTTTCGCGGGATATCCATGGCTTGCTCCTTTTCCTTTTATTCCTTCCCAACCATCCCTCAGCCACCTCTGTCGTCGCTCCTTTGATACTCTCCCACATCTCATCTGGTGTCTTCTCCTCTTCACACGCCAGCAGTGTGAAGAGGCGCACTGGACCAAGAGAGAAAAAGTCGAATCAAGAGAACGAGCTGCGATGAATGATCTCATCCAATTAATTAGAAAGGCCATGCAAGTCATATTCGGTCTTTTCAGAAAATTGTGAGAATATTTTTACCTGTATTTACAACATCGTGCATTTTACTCCGAACAACCACATGCTCCAAACCACCACGTTACTTACCTTGGTCCAAAAAACCTTAGAAAAAAGTTCATGATTTCGTACACTGCAATCAATGACGTCATCGTTATTGGCGTCCAAGCCGTCCATCGTCTAAAACAGAATGGCGGCATACAGAAAGTTCCTTGATCTGTCGGTCTACGCAGTTGTCGGTTTTGTTATCGTTCTATGACGAAATCATCGTAGTTTAATTAGCCTAAATATAAAATTAATACGATAGTTTTGGATCAAGTTTCGTTAACTCCGATTGGTGTCAGATTGGACTCACGCGATCGACATCAGATTCTATTGTGCACGTTTTGCGTTTGAATTTGGAAGTAAGAGCAGAATTAAATTTTTTTACTGCGGGTGCAACAGACCATTTTCCAAGTCTACACGTAGGTTTGCCGAACTTTCTGTTTTCACGGATTCACTATGTCACAGGCAGTTTGATAATTGTGGAAAAACAATTCCACATGGAATTGGGGTGTTGAAAACAGACTTTACTATGGGGCTCTAAGAAGGACTGGATGGTTGAAACCCTAACCCCCGACAATTCTCACCCTGGCCAGTGCAGTGGTCACAGGGCTTAAAGTGTGACTGGACGGTCATGAACGTCCTTGCGCTTGTTTTCAAATGTTAGCGCCTTCCTGCCACTTATTAGTCCAGCACAGCCTGCATAGCTAAAGGTTGTCCATGGTCTTCTTTTTGATACTTTAAGCACCGCTCTGGGAATTAGCTATCGCCTCCCGTCTCCCGATTAACTTGCTTTTATCTGGGAGACAGAAATCTCTTATTTGATAAAATTACGGAAAGCCTACTCTATTTCAGTTGTACATTAAATTATGTTAAATGTCAATGGTTAAGTTTCTGGGGATTGAATTTTAAGGCATTTTGGGAGTTTGAGTATAAAAAGTGTTTAAGAACAGGTAGGCCTACAGGCCAATGTCTGTTTACTAGGGCGAAGAGGGGCACACTTCACGCCATGGAAGGCATCAGAGTGGTGGCTCATGTTGTTTCCTGTCAAACTAAAATTGTAATTTCTAGTTTGGATAACTATGCTGTTTAACCATTAGCTGGATAGGCCTATCAAGGGTTTGGATAAGATTCTAGGGCAGCGACTAAGCCTAGCCAGAATTGTGTTCTTCCTGGTTGGCGACCTTTTCTACATTTCCCTAGCCTAGTGTAAAAAATCTTAGCTCTAAATCATCTTGAATAACGATCTAAATTATGGGCATCGAGTTTGCTTAATATTTATATAATCTTTTCGTGTATTTATAAAGATGTTATTGTGCGTCTTTCCCATTTCACACACCTATTTCGAGTTGAAGGGGAGACCGGATAGGAGTACAGTACTGTACTTGTTCGCTATATAGGGGTTATCCCACATGTTAGCTGCTTTGTAAGGCGCCCTTGTAATGGTACGGCTGTGTTGCGGCGCCATATAAATTGTCGTAATTATTATTATTATCATTATTATTATTATGTTATTGTTGTTATTATTATAACTATTTTTTTACCCAAGGTATCAATGATCCCTCAGAATTTATAAAAATTAGGGGCAATGTTCTGGAATGGCTAATTATTATTATTATTACTATTATTATTATTATTATTATCTTTTTATATTTTTTTTTACCCGAGGTAGTTCTAATCCCTCAGGAAGCCAAAAATTGTCTGGAGACTGTTAGTTGGTGGGTTCTGGAACGGCTACGCTTCATCCAAAGCTGGCAAATCAAAAGTGCTGTGGTAAGCATGCAACGGCGTTGAATCGCTGAATAATAATAGACAGCCGCTGGAATAGGTGTCTAGTTTCTCTCGGGTCTCCGGAAATTATTATTATTATTTTTTTTATATTATTTAAAAAAAATATTATTACTTTTATTGTTTCAACAAATATTCCAGACAGTCAAACAGAACAAAAGCTGTGTGAATTTTAACGAGTCCAACCACCCCCATCCGTGTCAAGTAAGGGCTTAATAAAAGACCCTGTGAAAGCCACAGCGTTAAAACGTTGCATAGTCATGGAGATAGGCTGGAATAGGAAACGTGACTCTCGGGGCTCCCCGGTTGCTTGTGTTGTGGGGGGGCCGGTAGAGTAATGGTTAACACGCTGGCCAAGAGTGCGAGATGTAGTGAGTTCGAGCCCCCGTTGGGCGGATTAGCTTTGTAGGCTGCTATTAGCGCCGTTGTAATTGCAATGCTGTCTGTTCAGTTAGTAGTTAAGTTTAATTAAGATTACTGTATAACTTGTAAATGTAAAGCGCAGTGCGTTTGCAGGCGTTCAATTAAAGAAAAGATTATTATTATTATTATTATTAGACGCCGGCCCAACTCTGAGATGAAGTATAGGCCTTTGTTGTTGATTGGGCCTAATTCTCCAAAGCCACCGGGATGAAAACATTATTATTATTATTATTATTATTAATTATTATTATTATAATTTTTATTATTATTATTATTATTATTAGAATGTCCAGTTGTTGAGAAGGGACAATTCTAGCATTGTTAAGTATTGAGTTTAGTGTGGTGGAAAATTTTTGATGACCCTTGTTAGTATTCTAGCCACATTCCTGAAGACATTTAAAAGTTTCATGTTGACAAATTATGCTGGCCTGATGACCTTTGTCTATAATAGGACCCAGTATAAAGCTGAGTGCCACTAAAATTTTCATTCCTTTTTTTGGTTAATATCTTATTGACAGAGTTTTCCAGATATTTTCAGAGCATGCTTCTTTTTACTGCTTTTATTTACTCCATTTTTCCATTTGTACATGGTCTCTGAACCATGCAAGATGATGGGAAGCAACTCAATGGGAATGTCTCCTAAAACACAAAAGTTGAGAGCCCTGGTGACATTGGTCGGTTCATCTTTGACCTGCCATTAAGCAAAAATGCAGCTTGCAAATTTATATAGAGCTGTTTTGATTGTATTGAAGATGTGAAGGTGCAAACAAGAGTTCATTACCAAGAGACTTCTTACAAAATGTACTTATTGTAACAGGGTAGGCCTATGTGCACACAATTGTTGTCTCAAGTCACAACAGGACTCACATTGGAGAACAACGATACACGTGCAGTTTACGTGTCAAATCGTTTGGGAAAAAAGATTAATCTGAAACAGAACTCACTCTGAAGAAAAACCATGTGTGTGTAAGTACAGTGTATGATACGCAGCATTTACAAGGAAGAGTTCTCTTGCGCACCGTACAATAACCGACACTGGAGAACAGTCGTACAGTACAGTTCATGTGTCAAGAATTTCAGCACAGCGACGATCTGAAGCATCACTGGAGAGATCACTCCAGATGAATTGAAAACAAAAACGTATAAATATAATTTATGTCACACAACATTCGCAATGACGAGTACTCTTGTCTGTCATGCAAGAACCCACGTTGTAGAAGACCCACACATTTGCCAGTTATGTAATACAAAGTTCACTCTGAAAAGTTCTTTAGAAAGACACATAAAGATCCACACTGGACAGAAACCATATGAGTGCACTGTATGTCACAAAGCATTTGCGTCAAAGAGTTCTCTTGTGGGCCATACACGAACTCACACTGGAGAAAAGCCACACACGTGCACTGTTTGTCACAAGGCATTTGCTGAGAGGAGTAATCTACAGGATCATGCAAATGCGCATGCTGGAGAAAAACCGTACACTTGTAAGCTGTGCGATGCAACATTCGCTCAAAGAAGTTCTCAAGTACGTCACAAAAGGACCCACACTGGAGAGAAGCCATACACATGCACTTTATGTCATAAGGCATTTACAAATAGTAGTAATCTACAGACCCATACAAGATGTCATGAAGGAGAAAAAACATACATTTGCCAGTTTTGCAACAAACAGTTTTTGTGGAAGAGTTCTCTAGTATTACACACAAGGAAACACACTGGAGAGAAACCATATATGTGCACTTTATGTGAAAGAGCATTTGCAATGAGGAATTCTTTTGTGTACCATACAAGAGCGCACTCTGGAGAAAAACCATATGTATGCACTTTGTGTTACAAATTATTTGCACAAAGCAGTCATCTCAGATGCCACACAAAAAGCCACACAGGAGAAAAACCATATAAGTGCACTTTATGTGAGAAAGCATTTGCAATCAAGAGTTCTTTTGTGCGCCATGCACGAGGACACACTGGAGAAAAGCCATACAAGTGCAATCTATGCTGCAAATCATTTTCAGAAAGCTGTCGTCTCAAGGTTCACACAAGAAGCCACTCGGAAGAAAAACCATATAAGTGTACTTTATGTGAGAAAGTTTTTACTTCTTGGACTAGTCGACAACACCATACAAGATCCCACGGTGGAGAAAAACCATTTATTTGTAAGTCATGCGATTCAGCATTTGTGCAGAAGAGTTCTTTGGACAGCCATGCACGAGGACACACTGGAGAAAAACCATACAAGTGCGATTCATGTGAGAAAGCATTTACTTCTTGGAGCAATCTAAAATGCCATACGAGATCCCACACTGGAGTAAAACCATACATTTGTCAGTTATGCAACTCAACGTTTGTGCAGAAGAGTTCTTTAGACATACATGCAAGAACTCACACTGGAGAAAAGCCATACAAATGCGATTCATGTGAGAAAGCATTTACTTCTTGGAGTAGTCAAAAATACCATATGAGATCCCATACCGGAGTAAAACCATACATTTGTCAGTTATGCAACTCAACGTTTGTGCAGAAGATTTCTTTAGACATACATGCAAGAACTCACACTGGAGAAAAGCCATACAAGTGCGATTCATGTGAGAAAGCATTTACTTCTTGGAGCAATCTAAAATGCCATACGAGATCCCACACTGGAGTAAAACCATACATTTGTCAGTTATGCAACTCAACGTTTGTGCAGAAGATTTCTTTAGACATACATGCAAGAACTCACACTGGAGAAAAGCCATACAAATGCGATTCATGTGAGAAAGCATTTACTTCTTGGAGTAGTCTAAAATACCATATGAGATCCCATACCGGAGTAAAACCATACATTTGTCAGTTATGCAACTCAACGTTTGTGCAGAAGAGTTCTTTAAACAGGCATGCAAGAACTCACACTAGGGGAAAAGCCATCCAAGTGCAAACTATGTGAGAAGACATTTGCTTCAAGGAGTAATCTACAGCAGGGGTTCTCAACCTTTTTCGTCCCGCGACACACTTAAACTTGTTATCAAATTTTGCGACACACCATTCAAACGTCACATGTAAATGTCGTAAAAATATAAAAAGTGTCTAAGTTAAACAAACATGTCTATTTATTTAAAATTTGCTCTCAAACTTATTTATTCTTCTAAAATGCTGAACTGCTGGCATTTTTAATAAATGAAAATTATTATAGGCTATTGAATTTCTTTCCAATTTCTAAAATTCTAAATTATTCTTCTGATCCCAATCCATAGGCTAGTCGTTTCTACAACTCGACGTCAATTTAGTCACCTAATTAGCCTACTAAGACCTTGTAGTCCTAACAGTTAATGGGATCTTTGTTCTTGAATTTTTCTTTGGATCATATTAAAACGCGGTTGCACAGTTTTTGTAAGTGCAATTCGTAAGCAGGCTGAGAGGGCACCTCCGACAAGTTTGTTCCGATTCTTGTTCTTTATGTTGATCATCTGAGAAACGCCCTGTTCGGATAAGTAGGAGCTGTGAAAGGAAACCAGCTCCTTGATAGCTTTGCTTGCAAGTGATTTGTAATGTTCTTCCTTGTAGGCCTACGTCTTTGCCCAGAACTGGGCTCTTGATAATTGCTTATGCAAGTCCTTCATTCTGGAATCACATTGCAGCTCAACAAGTGTTTCCTGTTCATTGTTGTTCAATTCTGCTCCATTGATGTTTTCTCTGAGGAATGGGTTCAACATCCACCTTGTCTTCTTAATATCAGCATCTGAAGAGGATGGCTAAATTTACGTTTTCTTACCCATAAATTTCCATTTCGATTGCTGACTTAGCCTATAGGTTAACGGGAAAAGTTTTCTAACAGGTGCGATCGCAAACGTGTTTACATATGCCCTATGTCATATCCGTTGAAAATAAACGTCATAACTACCCCAGACCGCGGTAAAATAGATAGATAAATAGAACGCAACAAATTCTCATTGCAGTCATCCGCTATACTTCTTATTACCTGTAGGTAAAGAAAGTCAGTGTATAATGCAAGAACAACGGACGTGTGCTGTGAGAATTTAGTAGACTGCTGTTATTTAGGATGATTTCATGTAGCCTAGGCCTAATCATTGGCCTACTGCGTTGTGTCAGTTTGGAAAAGAAACGAAGATAATTTATTATCATTATTATTTATTCGTGACACACCAATTCTTCGCGACACACCAGCGACACACCACTTTTACGCGACACACCGCCAGTCAAGTCACGACACACCAGTGTGTCGCGACACACCGGTTGAGAACCCCTGATCTACAGCACCACGCAAAATCACATGCAGGAGAAAAACAAGAAATACCGTTTATATCGCTATGCAGTTCTATGAGGTAGTGATGAAGAATGCTTATGATGACTGATGATAATGAATATAAACATTTCAAGGACGGATTTCATTGGTGTTTTGTCAAGCATGACTGAAAGAGGCACTAGTTGAACTTATGAACTTGGATGAACAACGTCTGCATAATTACCTGCTGAGTCTGCAATGATTATTGTTTATGAAAGCGAACTGTCAACAGAAACCATGCTAGACGTTTCTTGTAAACATAGTTAAAATCAAAATTTTCTTTTTTATGGAAGCAAGTTTCAGGAGTTAATTTTAAAAACAAGTGCCAATTAATAGGCTTACAAATCAGTTTAATTTGAGATTTTTATTTGTGGCTTTCTGTAGAAAGATTTGAAATTGAGAATGTTATGGAACATTGTTATCATCACTACTGGCATGAAACTCCATAAAAGATACATTTCTTTAATTACTTGACATAAATCTTGTAGGGGATACATACATTTCACGTCAATTGAAATCAGTTTACTTCATGTGTTCTTACTTGACGTCTTTGTAGTGCGTTTTATAAACCGCGCTTCTCACAGAATGAACCTTTAAGAAGCTTCCAGTGCAAGCGACCCCGAGAGAAAAGACACAATTTGAGGCGAGAGAAAGATGAAGAAAGCCAACCAGAGTGGATGACGGAGCTAACTGACGAAGGAAGTCTATTTCACACAAGGAAGGAACCTGATGCGGGGAACAAAGAGTTCAAGTGGATCAAAAGATCCATGAGGACGCAGCGAATTGGCAGAGAGGGTCGGAGCAATAAGGACAGAGGTGGCGAATTATAAGGTAGCTGCCCGCTACCGGTAGCCTATACGCGATTAACTTTCACTGTCCTAAGTTTTTCGGTGTGGTTCCTTTACAGTTATTTCTCCTTCTGTTTTCTGATTAATTTACTTGACTGATTTAGGCCACTTGTAATAAACAGCCCACCCACCTCCGATTTTATAATTATGTCATCTGGATTTTTTTTAGCTCACTGCAAATATTGAAAGCAATTGCGTTAGCCTACTTTACTTTTAAGTTTGAATAAGGTCTAGTTGTAATGAAAGAGCATTTTGGTACAAATTTGCTATGCAAGGTTTTAAGAGGAACTTTTCGGCAGGGCTTCTGACCCAAGGGCACAAAACCCTATTTGAACAGAATGGTTTAAAAGACTCTCAATGCTTATGGTTTTGCAGGTAAAGAAGACCAACACTGAGCTCATGCTGGAGATATTTGGTGGAATGTGTTAGACCCGGTAGCGCATTGGTTAACACGCTGGCATGGAGAGCGAGAGGTAACGATTTCGAGGCCCTCCCCCCGTTGGGCGACCGTGCTTTGTATGCTGCTATTAGCGCCGTGTATTGCAGGCTATCTGTAATGTTAGTGGCGGCGCCAGGGTTTCATGTTTGGGGGCTGAAGCCCTAAGCCCTTCCTCCCCCAGGGCGAACTATAACATTTTCATTTTGTGAGTGCCGAAGGCACGAAGCCCATACCGATTGGGAGTCTGGGGGAGCGTCGTAAGCTCTCCCAGCGGGGTTTAGGTAGGAGCCCCAGAAACCAACGCATTTTTAACTGGTGACATCGACTAGAGCGCGTTTGGGACTCTTGTTTGTTGCCTGTTCAGTGTTCAACAGTGTTCATGAAGGATAAAAACGTGAATTTTTTAAATTTCCAAATTGCAGTAGTAGCATTTTAGGCTGTCATTTTAACGAAATGGCTCATCATTTTAGTGCTGAAAGTCGTCGTTTATGACTTCAAAAGTTGTCCCTCCTTTATTGTTTAAAATTTTTAAATAGGCCTATCCACATTGTAGCATTTTAGGCTGTCATCTCAGCAAATTTCTCATAATTTCACTGTTAAAAGAAATGGTTTAGGCCTAAGAGTTCAATAAATGTTCCGTCATCTTCTTTAAATTTTCATGATTTTATCAAAGATATTAGTAAAACTCTAATATCTTTGATTTTATTGTTCAAAAACCCCTTGCAAACAAGCGCCTGAAACGTGCTCTAATCCAGGGGTTCTCAACCTTTTTCGTCCCGCGACACACTTAAACTTGTTATCAAATTTTGCGACACACCATTCAAACGTCACATGTAAATGTCGTAAAAATATAAAAAGTGTCTAAGTTAAACAAACATGTCTATTTATTTAAAATTTGCTCTCAAACTTATTTATTCTTCTAAAATGCTGAACTGCTGGCATTTTTAATAAATGAAAATTATTATAGGCTATTGAATTTCTTTCCAATTTCTAAAATTCTAAATTATTCTTCTGATCCCAATCCATAGGCTAGTCGTTTCTACAACTCGACGTCAATTTAGTCACCTAATTAGCCTACTAAGACCTTGTAGTCCTAACAGTTAATGGGATCTTTGTTCTTGAATTTTTCTTTGGATCATATTAAAACGCGGTTGCACAGTTTTTGTAAGTGCAATTCGTAAGCAGGCTGAGAGGGCACCTCCGACAAGTTTGTTCCGATTCTTGTTCTTTATGTTGATCATCTGAGAAACGCCCTGTTCGGATAAGTAGGAGCTGTGAAAGGAAACCAGCTCCTTGATAGCTTTGCTTGCAAGTGATTTGTAATGTTCTTCCTTGTAGGCCTACGTCTTTGCCCAGAACTGGGCTCTTGATAATTGCTTATGCAAGTCCTTCATTCTGGAATCACATTGCAGCTCAACAAGTGTTTCCTGTTCATTGTTGTTCAATTCTGCTCCATTGATGTTTTCTCTGAGGAATGGGTTCAACATCCACCTTGTCTTCTTAATATCAGCATCTGAAGAGGATGGCTAAATTTACGTTTTCTTACCCATAAATTTCCATTTCGATTGCTGACTTAGCCTAGGTTAACGGGAAAAGTTTTCTAACAGGTGCGATCGCAAACGTGTTTACATATGCCCTATGTCATATCCGTTGAAAATAAACGTCATAACTACCCCAGACCGCGGTAAAATAGATAGATAAATAGAACGCAACAAATTCTCATTGCAGTCATCCGCTATACTTCTTATTACCTGTAGGTAAAGAAAGTCAGTGTATAATGCAAGAACAACGGACGTGTGCTGTGAGAATTTAGTAGACTGCTGTTATTTAGGATGATTTCATGTAGCCTAGGCCTAATCATTGGCCTACTGCGTTGTGTCAGTTTGGAAAAGAAACGAAGATAATTTATTATCATTATTATTTATTGGTGACACACCAATTCTTCGCGACACACCAGCGACACACCACTTTTACGCGACACACCGCCAGTCAAGTCACGACACACCAGTGTGTCGCGACACACCGGTTGAGAACCCCTGATCTACAGCACCACGCAAAATCACATGCAGGAGAAAAACAAGAAATACCGTTTATATCGCTATGCAGTTCTATGAGGTAGTGATGAAGAATGCTTATGATGACTGATGATAATGAATATAAACATTTCAAGGACGGATTTCATTGGTGTTTTGTCAAGCATGACTGAAAGAGGCACTAGTTGAACTTATGAACTTGGATGAACAACGTCTGCATAATTACCTGCTGAGTCTGCAATGATTATTGTTTATGAAAGCGAACTGTCAACAGAAACCATGCTAGACGTTTCTTGTAAACATAGTTAAAATCAAAATTTTCTTTTTTATGGAAGCAAGTTTCAGGAGTTAATTTTAAAAACAAGTGCCAATTAATAGGCTTACAAATCAGTTTAATTTGAGATTTTTATTTGTGGCTTTCTGTAGAAAGATTTGAAATTGAGAATGTTATGGAACATTGTTATCATCACTACTGGCATGAAACTCCATAAAAGATACATTTCTTTAATTACTTGACATAAATCTTGTAGGGGATACATACATTTCACGTCAATTGAAATCAGTTTACTTCATGTGTTCTTACTTGACGTCTTTGTAGTGCGTTTTATAAACCGCGCTTCTCACAGAATGAACCTTTAAGAAGCTTCCAGTGCAAGCGACCCCGAGAGAAAAGACACAATTTGAGGCGAGAGAAAGATGAAGAAAGCCAACCAGAGTGGATGACGGAGCTAACTGACGAAGGAAGTCTATTTCACACAGGGAAGGAACCTGATGCGGGGAACAAAGAGTTCAAGTGGATCAAAAGATCCATGAGGACGCAGCGAATTGGCAGAGAGGGTCGGAGCAATAAGGACAGAGGTGGCGAATTATAAGGTAGCTGCCCGCTACCGGTAGCCTATACGCGATTAACTTTCACTGTCCTAAGTTTTTCGGTGTGGTTCCTTTACAGTTATTTCTCCTTCTGTTTTCTGATTAATTTACTTGACTGATTTAGGCCACTTGTAATAAACAGCCCACCCACCTCCGATTTTATAATTATGTCATCTGGATTTTTTTTAGCTCACTGCAAATATTGAAAGCAATTGCGTTAGCCTACTTTACTTTTAAGTTTGAATAAGGTCTAGTTGTAATGAAAGAGCATTTTGGTACAAATTTGCTATGCAAGGTTTTAAGAGGAACTTTTCGGCAGGGCTTCTGACCCAAGGGCACAAAACCCTATTTGAACAGAATGGTTTAAAAGACTCTAAATGCTTATGGTTTTGCAGGTAAAGAAGACCAACACTGAGCTCATGCTGGAGATATTTGGTGGAATGTGTTAGACCCGGTAGCGCATTGGTTAACACGCTGGCATGGAGAGCGAGAGGTAACGATTTCGAGGCCCTCCCCCCGTTGGGCGACCGTGCTTTGTATGCTGCTATTAGCGCCGTGTATTGCAGGCTATCTGTAATGTTAGTGGCGGCGCCAGGGTTTCATGTTTGGGGGCTGAAGCCCTAAGCCCTTCCTCCCCCAGGGCGAACTATAACATTTTCATTTTGTGAGTGCCGAAGGCACGAAGCCCATACCGATTGGGAGTCTGGGGGAGCGTCGTAAGCTCTCCCAGCGGGGTTTAGGTAGGAGCCCCAGAAACCAACGCATTTTTAACTGGTGACATCGACTAGAGCGCGTTTGGGACTCTTGTTTGTTGCCTGTTCAACATAGGCGGAGACCTGGTCCGAACTTTGGGGGGGACGGACGAGCGGCCAAATGACGATCGCCAAGGCACGAAGCGCCTAGCAGGGGAGGGTTTGGGCAGGGAGATATGCCCCCAAACTTCGAAAAATTTCGATTTTCAGCACTACAATGGTAGCATTTCAAGTAGTCATATTAACAAATGTCCTCGACATTTTAGTGCTTATAGTCTTTGTTTAAGACTTCAAGAGTGCCCCCTACCCCAATGTCGAAATGCTTTGAATTGATAATTGTTTAGTAAAGCTAAAAGAGGTGTGTAAGAAACATCTTTAATTGGAATTCTCTGTTTAAAAAAAATAATAGTTAACTTGTTTTATGATAATAGTTTAGTAAAGTTAAAAGAGGTGTGTAAGATACATCTCCAATTGGAATTCTCTGTTTAAAAATAATAGTTAACTTGTCTGATGATATAGGTTTAGCAAAATTAAAAGATGTAAGGTAAGAATTAAAACGTGTAAGAGACATCTCCAATTGGAAGTCTCAGTTTAAAACAATAATAATAGTAAACTTGTTTGATGATAATAGTTGAGTAAAGTTAAAAGAGGTGTGTAAGAGATATCTGGAATAGGAATTATATGTTTAAAAATAATAGTTAACTTGTTTATGATAATAGTTTAGAGAAGTTAAAATAGGTGTGTTAGAGACATCTCCAATTGGAATTTTCTGTTTAAAAAATAATAGCTAACTTGTTTTATGATGTAAGATTAGTAAAATTAAAAGATGTGTGTAAGAGACATCTCCAATTGGAATTCTCTGTTTAAAAAATAATAGTTAATTTGTTTGATGATAATATTTTAGTAAAGTCGAAAGAGGTGTGTAAGAAACATCTCCAATTGGAATTCTCTGTTTAAAAATAATAGTTAACTTGTCTGATGATATAAGTTTAGCAAAATTAAAAGATGTGTGTAAGAGACATCTCCAATTGGAATTTTCAGTTGAAAACAATAATGGATGGATCCGATTTGACCAGGATCTATGACAACAGTGGCCGTTATCCTGGACAGAAATTTGCTCGGTGTATTACAGTACTTAAGAGCTTTCTTCTTTCGAGGTTTTTGATAATGATAGTTAACTTGTTTGATGATAATGGATGAGTAAAGTTAGAAGAGGTGTGTAAGAGATATCTAGAGTTGGAATTCTATGTTTAAAAGAGACATCCAATTTGAATTCTCTGCTAATAATAGTTAATTTGTTTGATGATAATAGTTTAGTATAGTTAAAAGAGGTGTGTATGAGACATCTCAAATTAGAATTCTCTGTTAAAAACAATAATAGTTAACTTGTTTGATGATGATAGTTTAGTAATTATATTATATTTAACTTGGGATTTTAAATCGTACGTTTTTATTACCTATTGTTAATCCGATGTATAATAACTATATTCTATGTCCCCTTGTTCGTTTTCAAGAGGAGTAATAAACAAATAACTTGCATACTAACTTACTTACTTTCCATTCTATTCCCAATGTCCAACTGGAGTTTGATTCAAGCCTGAAGGAAATCTGTAGGGAATGTACGTAGCAGAAGGCCGATTATGACGTTGTGGCGTTATTTATAATTAATCAGAAGTTTAACGACATCTTATAGCTAATAAGGCTGTTGACGTCTTTAAAGATTTTTAACAGTGCATTCCACTTTTTTCTCCTCGCATTTTTTAAGTAGTAAGATTGATATATCATTCTTTATACATGCAAGCAGCATATGCTCAGTTTCAGGCAATTGGCATTTAGAACACAGGTCTGTTGTGCTTTTACCTAACACTTTCAGCCAAGTGACATGCCACATCCTAAGTCGGGTAATTTGAACTTCTCTTTCCCTGATGGAGTCTATAAATTTTATATCAGTTGTGACGTTGGGTGTTGGCAAGGTTTTTATAATAACCGGTAATACGTTAAAAGAGGTATCTTATACACACAGAATAATGTTCGCAAACTATTCAGCGTGGGACTAAATAACTATTGGTTAGAGCATGGATTGCCCGGGAATTCATATCATTAGAAATATGAACTTCATCTGCTAAAGTTTTCTTTCTCTAGAACTCTACTGACGTGTTTGTGTACATGCCCTAACGCTTAAACATTGGGGGGGACAAATGCATGGGCCGTCCCCCCCAACGCCTCCATTGGGGGGGACCGTCCCCCCTGTCCCCCCCTAGGTCTCCGCCACTGCTGTTCAACAGTGTTCATGAAGGATAAAAACGTGAATTTTTTAAATTTCCAAATTGCAGTAGTAGCATTTTAGGCTGTCATTTTAACGAAATGGCTCATCATTTTAGTGCTGAAAGTCGTCGTTTATGACTTCAAAAGTTGTCCCTCCTTTATTGTTTAAAATTTTTAAATAGGCCTATCCACATTGTAGCATTTTAGGCTGTCATCTCAGCAAATTTCTCATAATTTCACTGTTAAAAGAAATGGTTTAGGCCTAAGAGTTCAATAAATGTTCCGTCATCTTCTTTAAATTTTCATGATTTTATCAAAGATATTAGTAAAACTCTAATATCTTTGATTTTATTGTTCAAAAACCCCTTGCAAACAAGCGCCTGAAACGTGCTCTAATCCAGGGGTTCTCAACCTTTTTCGTCCCGCGACACACTTAAACTTGTTATCAAATTTTGCGACACACCATTCAAACGTCACATGTAAATGTCGTAAAAATATAAAAAGTGTCTAAGTTAAACAAACATGTCTATTTATTTAAAATTTGCTCTCAAACTTATTTATTCTTCTAAAATGCTGAACTGCTGGCATTTTTAATAAATGAAAATTATTATAGGCTATTGAATTTCTTTCCAATTTCTAAAATTCTAAATTATTCTTCTGATCCCAATCCATAGGCTAGTCGTTTCTACAACTCGACGTCAATTTAGTCACCTAATTAGCCTACTAAGACCTTGTAGTCCTAACAGTTAATGGGATCTTTGTTCTTGAATTTTTCTTTGGATCATATTAAAACGCGGTTGCACAGTTTTTGTAAGTGCAATTCGTAAGCAGGCTGAGAGGGCACCTCCGACAAGTTTGTTCCGATTCTTGTTCTTTATGTTGATCATCTGAGAAACGCCCTGTTCGGATAAGTAGGAGCTGTGAAAGGAAACCAGCTCCTTGATAGCTTTGCTTGCAAGTGATTTGTAATGTTCTTCCTTGTAGGCCTACGTCTTTGCCCAGAACTGGGCTCTTGATAATTGCTTATGCAAGTCCTTCATTCTGGAATCACATTGCAGCTCAACAAGTGTTTCCTGTTCATTGTTGTTCAATTCTGCTCCATTGATGTTTTCTCTGAGGAATGGGTTCAACATCCACCTTGTCTTCTTAATATCAGCATCTGAAGAGGATGGCTAAATTTACGTTTTCTTACCCATAAATTTCCATTTCGATTGCTGACTTAGCCTAGGTTAACGGGAAAAGTTTTCTAACAGGTGCGATCGCAAACGTGTTTACATATGCCCTATGTCATATCCGTTGAAAATAAACGTCATAACTACCCCAGACCGCGGTAAAATAGATAGATAAATAGAACGCAACAAATTCTCATTGCAGTCATCCGCTATACTTCTTATTACCTGTAGGTAAAGAAAGTCAGTGTATAATGCAAGAACAACGGACGTGTGCTGTGAGAATTTAGTAGACTGCTGTTATTTAGGATGATTTCATGTAGCCTAGGCCTAATCATTGGCCTACTGCGTTGTGTCAGTTTGGAAAAGAAACGAAGATAATTTATTATCATTATTATTTATTCGTGACACACCAATTCTTCGCGACACACCAGCGACACACCACTTTTACGCGACACACCGCCAGTCAAGTCACGACACACCAGTGTGTCGCGACACACCGGTTGAGAACCCCTGCTCTAATCGATATCACTAGGCTATAACAAAAAATGCGTTGGCTTCTGGGGCTCCGCGCATTTTTTTAGCTGGTGACATCGACTAGACTAGAGCACGTTTCAGGCTCTTGTTTGCTAGCTGTTTATGAACAATTATTATCATGAAAATTTAAAGAAGTCATTTTGCGGAGTTGCAGACTAACAGGATAGAAAATTAAAGTGTTATTTAAAAATAAACCGCTTTCGTCTTTACCATAGCCTAACCAAAATTATCAGTTAAATGTTTCTGTCTATAACATTTTTTAAGTAGCATATAGGCTATAGGCCTACTTATAAATATTCGTTTAATTCGTGAAAAACGTCCAGGTTGACACACCGCAGCCTGGTTACATGGTGACATCAAGAGAGACAAACATCATAAAATGAAATTAAAACGTCTTACTAAAAAGATCATTGTTAATGAGATTGAATGATTTAATGGTTGTAAGCGTTCTTGTAGAGGACTCTGGAAATAAAGTTTATATGTCATATGGGTAGGCCTATAGGAAACCATATAGGCCCTAATGGTATATCATGTTTAGTGAGACTTACGGGCACAACCCACACAGAATGTGTAATTTCCTAATTTTTAAAGATTTTTGTTGCATAACTTGTAGCCTACAAGTAGGCTAGACTAAGCCTAAAGCGCATTGCGTTTGCAGGCGCTTCATTAAAGAACAATAATT
The DNA here is from genome assembly GCA_949752735.1 of Lumbricus terrestris. Taxonomy (NCBI): domain Eukaryota; kingdom Metazoa; phylum Annelida; class Clitellata; order Crassiclitellata; family Lumbricidae; genus Lumbricus; species Lumbricus terrestris. The sequence continues at coordinate 29,748,093 of OX457050.1, forward strand.
ATTATTATTATTAATTTGGCATTAGGTCTCTGATTTGGAGACCAGCTATTGTAAAACAGAGAAGATTGTGAAATGACTGCATTGTGTTGAATTAGCCTACCTTGTTGTCGACTGCACCATGCTGAGTATTGCGCTGTGTTATGACGTTGACTCCGAATGCGGACGCCGATAGACGAGAACAGTAGGGCCTTAGTAAGAAATATATTATGCCACGAAATAATTCTGGGCAGAGCAATAGCCTAAGTCTGGCAGAGCAACGATCAAAGTATCGGCTACGTAAGCCAATGACTCCTTTGCCAGCTAATTTGCCCTGGTGTCAGCTAAATTAATGCTGTCACTGGTGCCGTTATTTCTATTACAATATACTTAAAACATTTGTGGGGTGAATAATTCCTTCACGTTTCCTCCAATGGCGTAGGCTATATGTGGGGAGGCAAATCTCCCCATTCCTTCCCTGCACTATTTAGGCTACCGCCCTTCAATTGGAAAAATAAGAATTACAATCACCCACCATCTGCCTCTATCTGTCACCCCTCTGGCTTTCCATTCAAAATTGAAGACACCTCTTCAAGGTTTCATCCGATCCGCCACCTTCCAATTCTATAGCCTAGGCTACACGACATTCGCCTTAACAACTGAGTCCTATGCTGCCTTATGTCCCTCGATCTGGCAACCTGACTCGGACTTATACTTCTGAATACCCTTTCGCGGTTATCTTCCCGATGCTGACTTAATTTGGAGATGTAGGCTTAATTTCGGACTAGCTGCACTAGCATGGTGGTTGACTGAATGGCAATGATCTAAGACTCTTATAAGATCTTTGTGAATGGTGCGTGTGTTTCTATTCAAGCTGAATCAAGCGGACGAACAATTAATTCATTGAAAAATGAGCTGAGTCGAGGCCACATCCGATCGTTTTAAAAAATTGCGAATATTTATACCTGCATTGACATTATCATGCATGGCCCTTGCTACAGACCACTACGTTACTTACCTTGAGCAGAAAGGAGTCCATGATTTCGCCAATATTAGTGACGTCATCGTAATTGGCGTCCATCGTCTAAACCAAAGATTTTAACAGGGAGGAAGATGGGTCACCAATGACAAGAATGCTAAAGGGGTCGCGCAAGGGTTTCTGGTCAATTCATAGGCTCAGACTCGCAGCGAATTTTAACCGACGACTTTATAGGCTATAAATTATGACCGTGCGTATAGCGTTTCGCTTAGTCATAGCCTAAAATTTTATTTTTTTCTCCAAGATCAACATTTACACAGTTCAGATAATAAATATAATCGATATCTATTTTTAAATCGGTAATTTTACTGTGTTTCCAGCAGATAAATCGTATTTCCGAATTTTTTTCAGGGTTTGAATCTTCCGCAGCCCGCCTATAACGTCATCGGCTAAAATTCGCTGCGAGTCTGAGCCTATGAATTGACCAGAAAACCTTGCGTGACCTCATTGGCACTGCGGCCAGCCAATATCCTTTAAGTAGTCCATCTTCCTCCCTGTTAAAATCTTTGGTCTAAACCACATAGTATATTACAGAATATAATATATATGGTCTAAACCAGCCTATAACAGAATGGCGGCCATTGACCCAAGTTCCTTGATCAGCACGTAGCCTAGTTTTCGTTTTTGGCTTTATGACGAAGTCGTCATAGTTTAATTATCCTAAATATAAAAACTAGGCCTATTACGATAGTTTTGGCTCAGGTTTCATAAACTCTGATTATAGTGTCAGATTGAAGGCACGTGATCATAGGCGCAACCACCCTATGGGACCCACGGGACGCGTCCCCCAACTTTTGAGTGGTCCCATTGACTTTATCATTATGGTCCCCCCCAACTTTTAGGACGTGATTCATTTGGTCCCTCCCAACTTTTAGGACGTGATTGCGCCTATGCACGTGATCGACATCCCTGTGCACGTTTTGCATTGGAGGTAAGATCACAATAGAATTTTACTGCGGTATAAAAGAAAATTTTCGGTAATCTATCGTTTTAGCGTCGGTAATTTTTTCTGCGGTAGGCCTATAAAAGACAATTTTCCATAGTAATAGTAGTAGTAATTGAACATTTATATAGCGCCGCTCACAGATTCAGTGGCTACTGTCTAAACGTAGGGTTGCAGAACCTTCCGTTTTCTCTGATTTGGTAAACGTGTGTTTTAGCGTCGTAAATTATTCGCCATTGCATGGGTTTCAGCATAATTTAGTCGAGTGCAAGTCGGGTAATATATCGTTTTAACGGAATTAATTATTTGCCATTTTGTCCCCTATCGCTTTAGCGGAATTAATTATTCGCCATTGCATGGGAGCGATGATGGATGACAAGTTGGATTGACGAAAAGAATTCTTGCTAAATAGAAGTTGAATTGTGTGTCTTTTCACTAGCAATTCCACACTTTCCGAGCGTTTTCCACAGTTTTTGAGCTTTTAACTCGAAACGTTCACTACTGTGTCGGTGTGGCCATGGGAGTGAGGGGGTAGGCGTGGAGGGAGGGACGGAGGGGGAGTGGGGAGGGAGGGACGCCGGAAGGGAGGGCGGAGGAGGGAGGTACGGAGGAGGAGGTAGTGAGGGAGTGGGAGAGAAGGGAGGGGAGGGAAGGAAGGGAGGGAAGGAGGGGGTGGGATGAAGGGAAGGGAGGGAGGGATGCAGGGAGGGGAGGGAGGAGGGACATAGGGAGGGGAGGGATGGAGAGCGGGAGAGACGCCGGGAGGGTGGGAGGGAGTGGGAGGTAGGGAAGGATGGATGGAGGGATGGAGGGAGGAACAGAGGGACTGCGGGAGGGAAGGATGTAGGGGAAGGAAGGACGGACGGACGGAGGGAGGAAGGGAGCGAATGGGGCGAAGTGAGGGTGGGGAAGTAGGGGATTGGCCGGGAACAGGCGAATCCTAAAATTCTCGGGCAACGCTGGGTACCCCAGCTAGTTGTTAAATATTGAGACCTAGTGTGTTGGATAATTTCTGATGACCCTTATTAGTGTCCTAGCCACACTCTTGAAGACATTTAGAAGATTCATGTAGACAATTAAGTGTTCTTCTGATGCCTTTTGTCTATAAGGAACCAGTTGTACATTACCAGTATCCAGTGTAAAGCTGAGTGTCACCAAAAAAATTCATTACCTATTTTAGTTAATACCTTATTGGCCGAGTTTTCCAGATATTATCATAGCATGTCACTCGCCTTCTATTAGTTGATTTTTTCACATTTGTGCATATGGTTTGACCCACGCAAGATGATGGGAAACAACTAAATGGAATGTTTCTTAAAACACAAAAGGTGAGAGCCGTGGTAAAATTGGTTGGTTCACCTTTGACATGCCATTGAGTAAAAATGCATCGTATAAATATATGTAGAGCTGTTCTGATTGTATTGAAGATGTGAAGATGCAAACAAGAAGAGTTCATTAATACGAGACACGTTACAAATGTGTATTTGTAACAAGGTTTGTGCACAGAATTATTGTGGTTTCAAAAGCTACATTTGGTCTCACATTGGATAACAATTATACACGTGCAGTTTATGTGCAAATAATTTTCAAAACAGAGTTACCTGAAACAGAATTCACTCTGATGAAACACTTATGTGTGTAAGTACAATGTATGTCAAAAAGCATTTACAAGGAAGAGTTGTCTTGTGCACCATACATTAACCTACATTGGAGAACAGTCATGAAAGTGCAATTCATGTGTCAAGAATTTTAGCTCAGCAACGATCTGAAGCATAACTGGAGAGCTCACTCTGGAGCGAAATTCTAAGCGTTTAAATATTATTTATGTCGCAAAGCACTTGCAATGACGAGTTCTCTTGTGGGTTATGCAAGAACCCACATTGTAGAGAATCCACACATTTGCCAGTTATGCAATACAAAGTTCGCTAGGAAAAGTTCTCTCGAAATGCACACAAGGATACACGCTGGAGACAAACCATATGAGTGCACTGTATGTCACAAAACATTTGCGTCAAAGAGTTCTCTTGTGCGCCATACAAGAACCCACACCAGAGAAAAGTCATACAAGTGCACTGTATGTCACAAGGCATTTGCTGAGAGGAGTAATCTGCAGGATCATGCAAATGTGCACACTGGAGAAAAACCATACATTTGTAAGTTATGCAATGCAACGTTCGCTCAGAGAAGTTCTCAAGCACGTCACAAAATGATCCACACTGGTGAAAAATCATACAAATGCAATTTATGTCACAAATTATTTACACAAGGCAGTCATCTCAAGTGCCACACTGGAGAAAAACCATTCAAGTGCATTTTATGTCATAAGGCATTTGCAAATAATAGTTATCTGCAGAGCCATACAAGATGTCATAACGGAGAAAAACCATACATTTGCCAGTTTTGCAACAAACTGTTTTCGCGGAAGAGTTCTCTAGTAATCCACACACGGAAGCACACTGGAGAGAAACCATACAAGTGCAATTTATGTGAAAAAGCATTTGCACAGATGAGTTCTTTTGTGCACCATACAAGAACACACACTGGAGAAAAACCATATGCATGCACTTTGTGTTACAAATTATTTGCTCAAAGCAGTCATCTCAGATTCCACACAAAAGGTCACACGGGAGAAAAGCCATATAAGTGCACTTTATGTGAGAAAGCATATGCAACGAAAAGTTCTTTGGTGCACCATTCACGAGGACACACTGGAGAAAAGCCATACAAGTGCAATTTATGCTGCAAATCATTTTCAGAAAGCCGTCATCTCAGGGTCCACACAAGAAGCCACACGGGAGAAAAACCATATAAGTGTAATTTATGTGAAAAATCATTTGCTTCTTGGACTAGTCGACAACACCATACAAGATCCCACGCTGGAGAAAAACCATTTATTTGTAAGTCATGCGATTCAGCATTTGTGCAGAAGATTTCTTTAGACATACATGCAAGAACTCACACTGGAGAAAAGCCGTACAAGTGCGATTCATGTGAGAAAGCATTTACTTCTTGGAGTAATCTAAAATGCCATACGAGATCCCACACCGGAGTAAAACCATACATTTGTCAGTTATGCAACTCAACGTTTGTGCAGAAGAGTTCTTTAGACAGACATGCAAGAACTCACACTGGAGAAAAGCCATACACGTGCACTTTATGTCATAAGTCATTTACAAATTGTAGTAATCTACGGACCCATTCAAGATTTCATAAAGGAGAAAAACCATACATTTGTCAGTTTTGCAACAAACAGTTTTCGTGTAAGAGTTCTCTAGTAATACACACAATGGAACACACTGGAGAGAAACCATACAAGTGCAATTTATGTGAAAAAGCATTTGCACTGAAGAGTTCTTTTGTGCACCATACTAGAACACACACTGGAGAAAAACCATTTGCATGCACTTTATGTTACAAATTATTTGCTCAAAGTGGTCATCTCAGATTCCACACAAAAAGTCACACGGGAGAAAAACCATATAAGTGCACTTTATGTGAGAAAGGATTTGCAATCAAGCGTTCTTTTGTGCACCATTCAAGAGCACACACTGGAGAAAAACCATATAAGTGCACTTTATGTGAGAAAGCATTTGCAACGAAAAGTTCTTTGGTGCACCATTCACGAGGACACACTGGAGAAAAGCCATACAAGTGCAATTTATGTTGCAAATCATTTTCAGAAAGCTGTAGTCTCAAGATCCACAGAAGAAGCCACACGGGAGAAAAACCATATAAGTGTACTTTATGTGAAAAAGCATTTGCTTCTTGGACTAGTCGACAACACCATACAAGATCCCACGCTGGAGAAAAACCATTTATTTGTAAGTCATGTGATTCAGCATTTGTGCAGAAGATTTCTTTAGACATACATGCAAGAACTCACACTGGAGAAAAGCCGTACAAGTGCGATTCATGTGAGAAAGCATTTGCTTCTTGGAGTAATCTAAAATGCCATACGAGATCCCACACTGGAGTAAAACCATATATTTGTCAGTTATGCAACTCAACGTTTGTGCAGAAGAGTTCTTTAGACATACATGCAAGAACTCACACTGGAGAAAAGCCATACAAATGCGATTCATGTGAGAGACCATTTGCTTCTAGGGGTAATCTACAACGACACACAAAATCTCATGCTGGAGAAAAACAATAAGTATAGTGTATATGTATATATTATATATACATATGTTACGCCCTCCCTAACCGCTAGGGGACCGGAAGCGCTTGCAAGGGATGCCCCACTTACTCGCTTACTTTCGCCCCCCTCCCCTAGTGTGGCGGCGTACTGCCGGGGCGACAGGAAACCACCTACGGGAACCTCAAGTGTGAACGACAGGGAGGAACGTCCAGATTCTCTTCTTTCATGGGTACCAGGGCCTACAGGACATGTCTCCGCGGCGGTTTGTCGACGCGCGACAGCACCCTCTTTCCGGTGCTCGTCTGAGTTCGTTATCCCCGCGGCAGCTTTGGGCGAAAGGGACTCGAACTCCTGAAGAGGTGGCGGAGAGTATTTGGCTGGATATATCTGGCGCTCTATCAATCTCTCATCACTACTGACTGTCCGCCCTCCCTCCGAATCATCCGATTCCTCTAGGGCGTCCCCCCTCAAAGAACTGGCACGAGACATGGGGTTATTCGGTTTTACAACTAATTGCAAGTCAGTCAGTGAATCACCTTCAATTCTAGTTCAATATTCAACGCTTTATTTATTCTTGCAACGCTACTTAATTAATATACAATTGGCAGCAACCTGTGCAAATACAATTCTGCCTATAATACTTATCAGTTCAACACAAAGTATTCCTAACACTACACAGCATTTATGGCTGGTTATTACACACTCTGCATTACTTGATACCTATCTCTTATGCTCCTGCATATAACTAGGCTATCAGTTCAGTTCTTATTTCCTTAACTACTGCAGAAGGTCAAATCACGCTATTAATCAGTTACACGAAAGCAACGAATTAACATCAACACTTTGCACTAATTTACCACGACCACAGCAACAGTTATATCGCAAGGCTACTTCTAGCAACTCTTTCAATATATTCACGCTTCTTAACACAAGCGCTAATTTATCCTTCGCTCTACCTGTAATGCGCTATATAATCTATATCAATGCGTTCCGGCCATTTTAAACATTCATTCATTTACAGGTTCAGCACGCTACACTTTAATTTATTTCTACTTCCCTGATTCCTAAGCGGTTTTGCTTATTTCGACGTTCTCTTTCCACCGGAGGCGACCAGCGGTCGTTTACTTTATTATCTATTAATTTAGTTGACTTCCTTATTAATTTAGATGCCCGAAAACTTAGTTTTAAACGAATTTCTATTCAAAAAGATGGCCTAGTCTTTCTCGTCGGTTTCACCTCTTCGCGTCTCTTCGTCCTACTGACCTAGATTTGCCCAACAGCCAATCGGAAGCGACCTTTTACCGCTGTTTTAGATCACGTGCCGCTCTTGGCCAATCAGCGGCGCCCACACCTTCGCCACGTCATCTAAAAGGTCACACGTCATGCTGGCGTAATGTCTGCAGCCTCGCTCTGGTGCAGCATAGAGTTAATTAACCGTTATGGCCAACATGGATAAAAATAAGTATAATCTTGTAGCTTTTCCAAAACGCTACACTCTCCCCTCCTTAACCCGAATTTTCCATATTACTGGAAAATTCAGCAGTGGTCGCGTATTGAATCCGTTGTACATGAGTTGCTAAGGCAGGGTCATCACTACTATACTAAAAGACATTGCTGCTTGAGAACAGTCTGAACAGTAAGCAGGCAATTCTACATCAGCAACTGTATGAAGTCTCATTTTAACTCTAAGAACCAACAGGGTTCCTAATTCACAAAAGGAGAAATCAACTAATTAGCCTCATAGCAACGCTTGTTGTAAAAGTTCAGGCATACAAAGTACGGTATCTTAGCACGGCTTTACTCGTAACAACTAAACCCTAACAACACAGCCGCTTAAATTCTCAAGGTGACTGCAGGGCAATGTTTACGCTCATGTAACATCCTTACTTTGCAATCTCCCTGAAACCATACGTTCGGAATCACCAGCAAAAAGAGGGAGGGACGTCTACTCAAATTGAAGGTCTCCAACTCACTCTCGCTCCCTACTCCACGCAGACCACAATTCAGCAAAGGCATATAGGTCAGGGTATCAGGCGATTCAGAGAAAGCATACCACTAGGCCAGCCTTTACCTCACTAGGGTTACTAACTACGTCCATTGGTTACCCAATCCTCGTCGGAATACAGGCCATTGGTGTTTAATCACCAGTCTCTGCTTCCACGAACCCCGGGACTACTAACTACCAGACACAAAGTCTCAGAACTAAAGCAGGGTTGGAAATCCCAATAGAAATATTATCCATACTCTTACACATTGTCAGATGCTATCGGGTTATCCTCTCCCCCAGGTTTCAGGTAATGCACATCAACAGTTACAGTAAACAATGTACTACAATCCATTTCAGCAACAGCTCGAAGCCACAAACCAAGAGAATGTCCTCTAACACATACAATCATGCTTCGGCTCCCAATCCTACAGACAATCCTAGCGCAGTTAACATGTTATCAGCTACAACATTAACGACAACTTAGACTAACACGAAATATAAGCAATTTGACTTAAAGCAGTTTTCATCCAAAAAGCAACTAAACTTAAGATGAATCATTTTTCTGTCATTATGTATCCAGCCCAAAGTTAACTCTCAGCAGGCACAAATCATCACATCAGTAGCTGACACATTATTACAGGCACAACACGTTACAACAAGGCTTGAACCAGCTGCATAAGGCATTACCGCTTAGTGAAGCGTACCTATGCTTACTAGGACGGATTGACTCCATGACCTACGCTGTTACCTCTACGTCACCTTTCCACACAGGAAGTTTACACCGGACCAAGTACACCATTTCCACCAACGGAAAGAATATATCACCATCATTCCCACACAGGAAAATTCTCAAGCAACCAATAACGACGATTGGACGGATTACCGCTTATTCATTCATTCCCACACAGGAAAAAGTTTACATCCATTTCCACCAACGGAAAGAGTACATCTCGTTCATTCCACACAGGAAAATTCTCAAGCAACCAATAACGACGATTGGACGGATTACCGCTTATTACATCTCATTCATTTCCACACAGGAAGAAGTTTACATCCATTTCCACCAACGGAAAGAGTACGTCTCATTCATTCCCACACAGGAAATTCTCAAGCAACCAATAACGACGATTGGACGGATTACCGCTGATTACATCTCCTTCATTCCACACAGGAAAAACTCTCGAGCAACCAATAACTGCGACTGGACGGATTACAGCTCATCTAACTAACAGACCACCAGTCTCCTCTTCTATGTAACCCTTAATGCCTGCAACAATTTCAGTCTACCTACAAGTTTACCACCGATCTGTTTACTTAACTTCTTCAGGGCAATACACACCTTAGACTCCTGGTCAATTATTACTACTGTTTCCCAGTTACTGCTTAATCAGGAGCTCAATCCTTACAACAACTTTTATATAAGAATTTAGACTAATTTATTCAACATGACAAATAGCTAAGTATCAACAGTAATCCTGAATATATTGTGCTCTTTTAAGAATTCTATTATCCTATGTCAAGCCATTTCTACAGCAGTACTCTCCCAGTAAGATAAAAATCATAGACATTGGCACTAATCCTTATTACAGGCAAGACACATTACATGAAGGCTGAAGCTACCTACACCAGGCCTTACCGCTTAGGGAAGCGTACCTATGCACCATGACCTCTACACCTCCATTTCCACACAGGAAAGAGTACACTTGAGCAACCAATAGCGACGATTGGACGGATTACCGCTCTTACCAAATAACAGGTCCTTAGTCTCACCTTCGCATGCAATCCTTAATGCCTGCAACAACATCAGTCTGCCTACTAGTCTACAACTTACTCACTTACCGACTACTCAGGCCAATGCATACATCAGGATAATTCACCAAATTCTAGCAGACTGCTTTTCAATCAATGCACAAATGCAATTTGCTCCTACTCTAGCACCCTTTAAATTCAAAATTTAATCTGCAATCAAGGTTATGCACATCAAATCTTAAACTAACATGCAAGCACAACATTTTGCCTTTCTTCTGTGGCAATAAAAACAACAATGCAATAAAACACAAGTAAACAATTCTAATCTACCCCCAATGATCTAACCTAGATCAAAGTTATAAAATAAACATTTTATTCATCGAAAGGAACTAAAACCTAGGCTTCTCGCCACAATCTCTACTCGTCGCCATTACGCGACGTTACCATCACATTACACTACACTACTCTTTATCCCCCCAAGGCTGCACGAAGCTTTCTTGGTGATCTCGCCAGCGATGGTGAGGAATGGTGCCTCTCAACAGAAAGTGACGATTCTGCGGAACTCTGGTGCGTTTCCTCTCTCTGTCTCGATAGGCGGCGAGACCAGAGGAAGGATGCATGTTAGCACCACGAAGCCCGACGAAAGTCGGTAGAGGCCACATTCCACCGCAGGTAGGGCTGGCGAAGTGGGAGGGCAGATGCACACCCCGACGAGGCGGGACTCGGGCCACCACCCTAGGCTGGTAGGTCTTCCCCCCAGGACTGGCTGGAACAGGAACTCTTTCTGGTGGTAGCGCTTCCGCTTCGACCGATGCTCGTGGGATAACACAGGATTTTCCAGCGACTTTTGGATTCGAACGCCTCACTGAAGGCTTTTCTTTTACTTTGCAGTTCGAAGACACCGGGACAGCGGTTGAGACGATGACTCGACGACACTGCGCAGGGCGGCTCTTCTGCTGAACCTGGCGTGCTTCATTTTGTTCCAGTCCTTCTCCCTCCTCCTCCGGCGTCGAGTCGTGGTTACGAGTGGGACAAACTCGAGCAAAGTGACCGGGTTGTTGACACTCGAAGCAGCGACGGTCACCCGCGGGGAACCTGGATGAGCGGTTAACTGTTCGCTGGTTTCCGAAGGTAGGTTCCGCCCTGGGTGGAACTTGACTTCGGGGCCGCCAGGGGCGAAATTGTCCATCGCCGGAGGGGCTGCTGCATATGGCGTTTATTCTTGCTTCCATCTGCTCCAGCCTATTCAACACGATTTCTTGGAATTGTCTCTGACTGTCAGCAGGGGCAGAGTCTACTTCCGTTACAGTTTTTACCCGACTGGGTCGATGTTCATCGCGGCCGAGGTTACCATCATCTGCTTGACGGTAACCCTCTAAACGCATGGCAGTCTTATAAGCATGGTCCAAGGTGGTAGGTTCTCTCTCACGAACCTTCATGGCTAAGTCTCTGTCTCGCAGGGCGTCGAGAAAGGCACGAATCGCTATGACTTCACTGTGCACCGAGGTGGGACCAGGGAACGCCAGGATCATGATTCGTCGAATGTCTCGTACTACAGAGCTGAGGTCTTCACCCATCTTTTGCCGTCGGGTGTTCAATTGGGTCTGGTAGAGGACGGCTTGATCGGAGCTTCCATACCGCAGGCGTAGACGATCAACCAGGTCAGACCAGGATGCTATGGTTTCGGAGTCGAACTCGTAGAGCAACTGGTCAGCTGGCTCTGTCAAGGCACAGGTCAGCTGGGCGAATTTCTCTCCATCTGTCCAACCATTACTGTTCGCACAGATCTCGAATTTCTTTAGGAAAGCTTCGACCGATGTCTTTCCATTGTACCTGTCCAATTTCATATACTGTCTGGATTTCGAATCAACAGTTCTGCTCACGCGTGATTGGGACTGCACAGTGACCGACGAGGGTGGAGTCGTACTCGGCTGAAGACGACCTTGGATCGTTGGTTGAGGTTCAGCTGTAGGCGGTTCAGCATACTGTTCGAACTGGAACTGACTGTTTTCGCTCCCGGATGTAGACACAACATGGAACTTCGCTTCCAGGTTGTTCTGGGCTGCTCGTGTGGTTACCCAGAATCGTCCATCGTAGGCGGAAGCTGGCCGACACAGAGCGGTTGTTGGTTGACAACCTGACAGGTAAGCGGGAGGGCCAGGGTTCGAGGGCAGGTAGGCGGAACTTTGTGTAACCTGTGGTTTCAACGACGAGGACAAGGTCGACATGATTGACTGAGTCGACGACACGACGGATACGGACAGTTTGCACACCGAGGCTGTGACCGGGGTGACGGTTCTCACCCAAGGATTCGACTTGACGACACCACCGATTGTGTTCGGGGTCGGAGCAGGAGGGGCTCGGACGGCGAAAGGGTGCGACGAGGGCGGCGGTGGTGGGAAGGTGGTAGCCCGAGGGTGGACTAGGGTTGGGTGCCCGGGATGTGCATCCGAAGTCGGGAGTCCCAGTTCCCTCGGCAGCGCCGAATCCCCATCCTCCATATCTGAAACTATACACTCAGAGTTAGCAAAGATCCCAACACAACCTTTATCCAAATTCAACATATTAGGATGCAACAGAACATTATGAAAGGGTCGCAGATCAGTTACCTCCGAACCTTCACTTTCATAATTATTTCCTCCGAGCTTTCTGTTAACCAACCTCGCTTGTTTATCTCTCATGTAAAATTCAAAATCAAAACCCGTATCAATTGCTGCGGTAACAGGGTAGTCCGAAGGACGCTTGGGTCTAGCGCCATAATAAGCCATTTCTTCGCCTTCCCACTTCTCTCTCTCTCCAGGAAATTCTGTCCTTCCAAATTTTCTTGGTTCCACCTGTTCCACTTGTTCCCCTTGTTCCACTTCTACCCCACTTCTGGTACCATTTGTTACGCCCTCCCTAACCGCTAGGGGACCGGAAGCGCTTGCAAGGGATGCCCCACTTACTCGCTTACTTTCGCCCCCCTCCCCTAGTGTGGCGGCGTACTGCCGGGGCGACAGGAAACCACCTACGGGAACCTCAAGTGTGAACGACAGGGAGGAACGTCCAGATTCTCTTCTTTCATGGGTACCAGGGCCTACAGGACATGTCTCCGCGGCGGTTTGTCGACGCGCGACAGCACCCTCTTTCCGGTGCTCGTCTGAGTTCGTTATCCCCGCGGCAGCTTTGGGCGAAAGGGACTCGAACTCCTGAAGAGGTGGCGGAGAGTATTTGGCTGGATATATCTGGCGCTCTATCAATCTCTCATCACTACTGACTGTCCGCCCTCCCTCCGAATCATCCGATTCCTCTAGGGCGTCCCCCCTCAAAGAACTGGCACGAGACATGGGGTTATTCGGTTTTACAACTAATTGCAAGTCAGTCAGTGAATCACCTTCAATTCTAGTTCAATATTCAACGCTTTATTTATTCTTGCAACGCTACTTAATTAATATACAATTGGCAGCAACCTGTGCAAATACAATTCTGCCTATAATACTTATCAGTTCAACACAAAGTATTCCTAACACTACACAGCATTTATGGCTGGTTATTACACACTCTGCATTACTTGATACCTATCTCTTATGCTCCTGCATATAACTAGGCTATCAGTTCAGTTCTTATTTCCTTAACTACTGCAGAAGGTCAAATCACGCTATTAATCAGTTACACGAAAGCAACGAATTAACATCAACACTTTGCACTAATTTACCACGACCACAGCAACAGTTATATCGCAAGGCTACTTCTAGCAACTCTTTCAATATATTCACGCTTCTTAACACAAGCGCTAATTTATCCTTCGCTCTACCTGTAATGCGCTATATAATCTATATCAATGCGTTCCGGCCATTTTAAACATTCATTCATTTACAGGTTCAGCACGCTACACTTTAATTTATTTCTACTTCCCTGATTCCTAAGCGGTTTTGCTTATTTCGACGTTCTCTTTCCACCGGAGGCGACCAGCGGTCGTTTACTTTATTATCTATTAATTTAGTTGACTTCCTTATTAATTTAGATGCCCGAAAACTTAGTTTTAAACGAATTTCTATTCAAAAAGATGGCCTAGTCTTTCTCGTCGGTTTCACCTCTTCGCGTCTCTTCGTCCTACTGACCTAGATTTGCCCAACAGCCAATCGGAAGCGACCTTTTACCGCTGTTTTAGATCACGTGCCGCTCTTGGCCAATCAGCGGCGCCCACACCTTCGCCACGTCATCTAAAAGGTCACACGTCATGCTGGCGTAATGTCTGCAGCCTCGCTCTGGTGCAGCATAGAGTTAATTAACCGTTATGGCCAACATGGATAAAAATAAGTATAATCTTGTAGCTTTTCCAAAACGCTACACATATATATTATATATATATATATTTATATATCGTTGCATTTGCTTGAAGTAGCGTTTAAGAATGCCTATGACGACTGATGATGAATATAAACAATTCAAGGACGGATTTTATTGGTATTATTTTTGTCAAGCATGACTGAAAGAGGCATTACATGAACTAATGAATTTGGATTATTTTGCTGGAAGAAAATTTTCTGGATTTAATTTGCTGGAAGCAATTTTCTGGAGTTAATTTGAAAACTAGTGCCAATTGGCTTACAAATCAGTTTAATTTGAGATATTTTTCTGTGACGTTATGGAACATTGTTATCATCACTACTGTCATGATGCTTCATAAAGAGTATAAGCTAGTTACGTGATTAACTTTCACTGTCCTAAGTTTAGTTGTAACGTTTCCTTTGCAATTATTTCTCATTCTGACGCTGAATAATTACTTCGCGTGATTATTTATTTGTGATTAACCGCCCACGATTTGCAAGTGAGGCCTCACTTTAAGTTTTAGCTTACTACAAGTGCCATTGAGACAAAATGTGGTACTTTGCTTTTAACAGGGTTCAATTGTAATGAAAAAGCAATTTGGGTAAACATGTAAAGCAAGGTTTCAAGAGAATCTTTTCGGCAGCGCTTCTGAACCAACAGCGCAAAACCGTGATTGGAAAGAGTGGTCTCAAATGCTTATATTCATCAAACTTTTATCTAGTTTTTCTATAAAACAAATTGTAAAAAATAAAGTAAAAATAAAGAAAATAAAAACCTTTAATTTTATGTTTCCAATAGTTGTAATTATGACATAAAATAATTTTTATGTTACTTGAATTCTCATATTCTTTATCATTCAATGCAAGGAACCAATATTATGCAAACACAAGGATAGGCACATCCTGAAAATGGCAGTTTTATTTAATATATTAAGGACATAAGCATAGCATAGTTTTGTAAGTTAATTTGAGATTCTAAATCTGTAACCTTTTAATCTTTAATAAGCATTATTGGTCATTTGTACATTTCATCATGGCATGAGACTCTTGAATAACTTATCAATTTTTGTTTAATAGTATCAATTAATAACAATCAATTCAAGTAAGAATCATTGGTGCTATAAATGCAAACACTTATAAAGAAAACGAGAAAAAAAGAAGAGAACAAAAAAAGAAGAGAAATATATTATTCAGTAATTATAGTTTCAAATAAATAAATAAAAACAAAAACTTCCAACACATATTTGTAAATTGTAGTAGACCTAGGCCTATGTATAAATTATCCCAAGCGCTGTCTATTCAAGGTGAAAACAACCTCAACTGACAGGTATACAACCTACAAAACCTTTCCATTACCAATAATAAGGCCAAGCAGCCGAATCAGGGTCGTTTCGTCAAACGACGATTCGTCAAGGACTGTTCGTCAAGCGGACGATTCGTCAGAGGACGTTTCGTCCACGGACGACTCGTCATGCGGACGGTTCGTCACCCGTATTGTTCGTCACACACTGAGTGGGCCAACAATGTATGAGTCCCCAAATGCCCAGCAATGTGCAACTTTCATTCATTTCCGTCAAAGTTGAGCTGAAACGACTATCTATGTAGCACCCATCAAAGATGTTTTTACATTTCTTGGTGCTTGTGCACTTATCTAGATAAGCTTGAAGGAGTGTAGAAATATTTAAAAAACTGTATATATGACACACTTTTGTTTTTACATTTACCAGTGCATGTGTATATATTGTGAACTTAACTAGATAAGCTTCGAGTTGAGTAGAACTGTTAGGAAATACTGTTTACATGAGACACCTTTGTTTTTACATTTACCCGTGCATTTGTATATATTCTTCTTAACTAAATAAGCATCAAGTAGAGTAAAACTGTTAGAAAATATTGCTCAGATATGACTTTTCAACTGGGTACTTCTGGTTGTCACGATTAACTTTGTAGCCTAATTCATATGACTTCATTCTTACTATTATACATTTAGACCTATGTAGATCTAACTGCATGGCGAACAATACGAGTGACAAACCGTCCGTATGACGAATCGTCCGCTTGACGAACAGGTCATGACGAACAGTCCTTGACGAACCGTCCTTTGACGAAAGGTCCGCATACCCAACCAGCCTAAATACTTAACTTTGTAAGCATCCCACATCAAGTATTTAATATTAAATTCTAATTTGAATGACTTACACTCGTCCCTTAATATATTGGAGATATTTTCTTTACTACAGTGTAGCAAGAGATGATCTATAGTTTTTTAAACTTTGCAAGAAGTCCGCAATCCATTAATATAGGCCTAGGTCGACCTTTAAGCCTGTA
This sequence comes from Lumbricus terrestris, assembly GCA_949752735.1. Taxonomy (NCBI): domain Eukaryota; kingdom Metazoa; phylum Annelida; class Clitellata; order Crassiclitellata; family Lumbricidae; genus Lumbricus; species Lumbricus terrestris. The sequence continues at coordinate 29,764,563 of OX457050.1, forward strand.
AAACGTGATTTAAAAATTCCGACTTCTGATCAAGATATTAGCAAAAATCCGTAGGGGATTACTTTTCTTCAGGATTTCAGTTTCGGGGGGAGGGGAGCTGAAGCCTCGCGGCGAAAATATTTTTTCATCCGACAAAATTTCTGACGACCTTTTTTTAGTCATCGACCGAAATCTCGTGAAAATTTTCCATTTTCGCCGCCAAAATTTTTGGCGACCTTTTTTTAGTCATCGACGAAAATCGTGGATTTTTCAATGTAAAATATTCGGACGGCCCTTTTGGGGGCTGAGCCTCTTGTAGGGGAGGGGCTTAGCCCCCAACCCCCTAGCGCCGCCACTGGGTCCCACCCTGCATGTAGTTTCGAGCGCTTATGATAAAACAGCTCTTCATGACAGTCACACTTACATGTAGGGTGTAAACATTCATCAACCGCTCGCTTACTCATCTTGTCACAAGGCTATAGCGCACATAGTGGCCTATGCTATATTTGTGACACTTCAGTGTCAATGACAATGCAGTGCATATTTATAAATAAGCAATATATGCGCACACAAATGCATGTATACATTGTACGAGACGTACACAACTACACATGCCAATACATGCACACGCACACACACACACACACACTATCATACATTTAGGCCTATAGCTACTGTATATACATGTATGTAGGTGACAGTGTTGGTCTCTCGTGCATTTTCGGTTGCTGGGCCGAGGCCTTGAGATTCACCGTCCAATTATAGTTTCAGTTTAACGGCCCTGCGTGATAGCAAGATCATTAGTGTCCCCTCCTCCTTCGGCAGGGCTTGGGACTGGCACTGTCAAAGAACGAACAGTGTGGTAAATTCGCTGTCCAACTGTGTCGAGTCTTCGATTAACAATGATGGAATAGTATCACGTCCATCGGACTTTGCTCCTTCACTCTTTAGTAACGGATGTGTAGCCTTCGAGTTAGACGACGTAGCCTTTCATTAGGCTACCAGTCGAAGATTGTCAGAACTTCATTTCGAGTATTCTTTACAAGGACATCTAGGCCCTACTACCTCCATTGTTATCTTTGCGCTGTGACTGTCTCCGTAATGCCCTGAACAATAGTCTGTTTAAGATACATTTTTGTCAGCTTAATTACTTTTAAAAAACGAATTGATTGATTGATTGATTAATTGATTGATTGATTGATTGACTCAGTCAGACTGACTAACCTGATTTATTGATTGACTGGCTGACTGACTGAATGGATGAACAAATGACTGATTGATCGACCGACCGATCGACCGATCGACCGACCGACCGACCGATCGACCGACCGACCGACCGACTGACTGACTGACTGACTGACTGACTGACTGACTGACTGACGGACCGACCGACCGACCGACCGACCGACCGACTGACTGACTGACTGACTGACGGACCGACCGACTGACCTGATTGATTGATTAATTGATTATTTGGTTAATTGATTAATTGATTAATTGATTGATTGATTGATTGGTTGATTGATTGATTGATTGATTGATTGACTCACTGATGTCATGCATGTCCAAGAATTTATTTATTTCAAGTTTCATATCCACCTGGCTTCTATAGATTCTCTTGATCACATATGTTTTTCAACCCACTTTCTCCAGTGGGCCATAATTTTGATTTCCTCTAGGTCAGTTTTTAATCCAGTCCCCCTGCTTTGGGGAGGGAATTCCAGGTTACTGGGAGTGCATGGAACGGAAAAAACGTCCGTTTGGGGTGGACTGCAACCGCTCATGCAGCCATGCACCGACGATAGCTAGGCTACACATTTTTTCTGAGTACCTTTTTAGTAGCATGCTTAAATGCTGCGCAGTCGAATTCTTCTTCGGACGGAGAAAATTGGCACTATAGGCCTAATAATTATACATTTAAACGGTACCGGGACTGTCGAATATTTCTTGGGGAAATGTTGCATATATCCAGGGCTTAAAGTGTGGCTGGACTGTCATGGACGGCGTCCATGCACTTATTTTAAAATCTCAATGCCGTCCAGCCACATATTGGCCAGCACAGCCTGTAATGTAGGGGGCGTCCATGCACTTCTTTTTGAAAGGTAGGGACGTCGAGGCACTTATTTTCCCCACACTTTATAGGCACTGCATATTATATCAGTTTTCTGGTGGGGAAATGGTGCGTATAATATTTATACATGTGAACAGCACCTCTCGATTTTTCTGGTGGAGAATTCTCGTTCCTGGAGAACTTCTCCTTTACCCCAGAGACGTCTAGACTGGACAGTATGAGAACTTGCTATGAGGTTATTATCATGTTACATAATGATATAAAACAGTCGACTGCGGTACTGTTACACAATAGTTGGCATAGCGCGGAGCAGTACATACATGTAGCAAGACAGATGAAATTGTACATACAATGCCGTTACCGTATAGTAGCCTGTAGGCCTACATCACATGTCGTCAATGCGTGTACGGCTGTACGCACATGCCCGCACATACATGCATCGTAGCGAGTCATGCGAGACGTGCCGACCCCGCCCGCGGCACCCACGTCTTTCTCTGTGGGGGTAAGGGAGACACAAAGTCTGTTTTTCACCCGCATTCATTCCGTCAGTCGCAGCACGCAAATGAGGCGACAGTTTAGGTGAACGCCTCTTGCTACGAGACAACTGCAGTGTGCACAAGAAACCTACTTCAATGCGCACGTAGAATATATATGCACAAGATGAAGTAGCGCACAATGCGCACAAAGAATATATATATAATTATGTGTACATGTATAAATTATATCATAATAATCTTAACAGGCCGCCTATAGAATATATGGGTAGACACGTGCGATCGTTATTATAATATGATATGGAATACATGCCATTGCCCAGGCTTATATATATATAGCCTACATATAAATAGATACATATGCATACATGTGTGTAGGCCTAACATCGTCATAATACATATATGTATATATATATTATATATACACATGTATGCATGCACAATCGTCATACCCCAGCGCCTGTGCTGGATGGTCGCCATATTATATTTATAGACGTATTCCTCTTCATGTAATATTCTTAAAGCGTCACATGTATATAATCTGACCGGCCTATGCCTCTACGGTACCCATGATGCGTTACATGAGGGTGTATACTGCATTCTCTACACACTAGGGCTTTAACAGTTCCCTCTACAGTAGATGTGTCATGAGAATTCTTTCTCGAATGTGTCGTCTATTCGAATAGGTCTTTCTCGATGGCCACATATATAAACGATTCGATTTCTTCTGGGGCGGACGAGGAAGGGGCGGGTGCCGCCGGGGCCTCCTCCTCGTCCTCCGTCCGTCGACCCGTTCGACCGCCGAGGGCCCATGAGATGATGGCCACGACGGGCGGACCCGATCGGATCATATTCGTGGATGACAATGGAATGGTGGTAAGCATATAATATCGAAGGATACAAATTTATTGGTAACGTTCTGTTTGTATATAATATCATTTAATATGTTGCTTTCCTATGTTGCCATTCTGTAGCAACCTATCAAATGACAAGCTTTCCCAATGTCTGTCTATAATTTTTATGTTTGCATATGCAATATGGGGGGGGAGGGGGGTAAGGTACTGCGAGCGAGTTAAAATGAAAGGGACCTGTAGGATTGATTATGGGCACAAGAGTGCAAAACCTTCAAGGTAATGTGCTGAAGTACCAAAGAATACTAATTCAACGTTAGGCATGGATTATAAGAAGGGCAGTTATATATATATATATATATATATATATATATATATATATATATATATATAGTCACCAGAGACAGTGATACATTACGAAGGCTGTATAAATCACTGGTTGGACCACAGTTGGAATGCTGCATCCAGGTATATTATATGTCAAGTCAAGTTTATTGACGTATACAATGTGGGCATACAAGAAATTATGATCATATAATATAATAAAGTAACATACATGGCCTGCGCAGTAGTGCAATGAGAAAATTTGCTAGGAAATTAAGTTATGTCAGCCAGCAGATTTATCAAACAAATAGCAATAACAGCAAAGGATTGGGAAGAAGAGGCCCACCAAATGGACAAAGTCCCGCTAAGAGGGGGGTCTATTTAGCTAGGTATACCATAGAAAAATTAAAGATGACTTAAGCTTTCAGAACGACAGACCTGTTGTCTGTTGAACACAAACTTTAGTGACAACAATAACTGTTATAGAAAGCACAAGAGTAAAATAACAAAATTGACTAACTTAACTAACAATTATGATGCATGCATGCTCAAGTGTGTGTGCTTTAAAAGTATGGAATTCATACATAGAACAGGACAGAAGATGTGTAAAGAAGAGCTACGAAAATGATTCAGGGTTACAAAGATTTAAACTATAGCCTATAATTATAGGCCTATAAAGAAATATTGAAAAGATGTGGGTTAATAACACTGCAGAGACGGGGAGGAGAGGAGATCTAATTAAGCATATAATATAAATGTAAGCTCACCACTGGAAAGGAAGCTCTATGTTGGGAGAAGTTCTTTCAACGAACACCAAACAAAGCAACACGTGGTCACAGGTATAAATTGTTTAAGAAGCCGAAAGGCACATTATATAGGACATAATTTCTTCAGTGCTAGAGTTGTAGACTTGTGGAACGGTTTGGATGACAGTGGACACAGTCACAGCGTTTAAAAGAAAGCTAGCTATGGGAATTGGGTTATTAGATGTTCAAAGATAAGTTGCAGTGGTTCTAACACAGACCCAGCGTCTTCTGCATGAACACTTAAAACTCTTGTTATGCTAATTTGTGATGTTATAATTATGTTATGTTATTCATCTATCGATCTATAGAAATATCTAGCCATCTATCTGCCGATCTGTCTGTCTTTCTATCTGTTTATCTGTCTGCCTATCTGTCGGTCTGCCTGCATGTCTACCCATCTACTTGTATACAACTCTCTGGTTGTCGTTCTGTTCACGTGTAAATACTGTAGCTATCTTTCTAGTCGGTTTTTAATGTATCTGCAATTTAATCAGTAAATATATTTGTCAAATCAGTCCATCCATCCATTTATCCATCCATCCATTCATCTATCTATCCATCCATCCATCCATCCATCTCTCCTGCTCTTCAGGATATAAGGTTTGTATGCGCACTTGTTATAGCGCCTCTTCCAGCCCTCAACTGCTACTCAGAGGCGCTCCCGACTACAGCGCGGACACTGCATCGGAGTTTCACGCCGAAGCGCTGAGCAATTACGAGTGAAGGACTTGCCCAAGGTCCCTACGCGGCGACTTGAGGAAGATTCGAACTTAGAACCTTCCGGCTTCAAGGCAACGACGCCACCACTATTAGTCCTTGGCCTGCCATGAGGTCCCGTGTGCACTTTGGTGTTGGGGGAGTTTCTCACTTCCAATGAGTCAGTGGGTCCCTGGACATGAAAAATCACCGAGGTGCTTGTCCGCCATGACGTCACGAATGGCGCAATTGCAAAATCCAATATGGCCGCCACCGGCCATATTGGAAAATTAGTCTTTATTATTTCTTACACGATATGCACGTGTAATAACTCTAATGTTCCTAATTCAGGTATGTAGAATTCATTTCTGATATTGATTTTGTCATCCGGGGTCAACTGAAGGTCATAAGATCATTTTCAAGGTCATTTAATGCATCTTTCTCATTTATCACAGTATATGCACTGTAATACCTCAAATAATACTGATTCAGGTATGCAGAATTCATTTCTGATATTGATTTTGTCATCCGGGGTCACCTGAAGGTTACAAGGTCAACGTTAAGGTCATTCTTTAATTTTTATATTACTTACATCATATGCACGTGTAATACCTCAAATGTTACCGATTCAGGTGTGTCGAATTCACTTAGGCTATGATATTGTTTTGTCATCCGGGGTCAACTGAAAGTCATAAGGTAATTGTCAAGGTCATTGTGTCGCATATATGTTGCGGATTATAACTTGACGTAATACTGACATTTTCTTGGAAGCAGTGCACCGAAGTTTTCCTCCCATCTGCGATTTAATGGCTCTAGTTTTGCCTTGCGTTCATTGTGTGTTGCAAGTAGTTGGCATGCTCTGTGCACCAGGAAAACCCCTGGCTGGATGTGGCCTCTGATCTCGCTGCTTGTAGGAGGAAGAGCGTCAATTCCGACTGTGGATGTGATATAGTTTTTTAGTCTCAGCTGGTCGAACGTCTCACAGGTTGTATTTGACTTTGCTCCAGCCCAGACTCGTGACAAGTACTTATCTGCTGATGCTGCATCTTGTTCTCGCAGCGTGTCTGTCTCTCCAAAGTTTGTTAGATGCATGTACTGTGCTGGGTCGCAGGCCAAAGCTGCGTGTTTGGATCCCACCTTACTCGTGCAGTCATCTCCTGTCAACACATGTGACTTGATGACTGGTTTGGCCAGGGATGCTCCACGTTCAGAAACCGCTTGATGAAGAGGAAGCATTCGCCGATGTTCACCAGTGCCATACTGCTGCCACATCTCCTGCAGCCCCAGGTCAATGAAGTATGGTGTGTAGCAATAATGCGAAAGTGTCCGTGTCGTTTGAGACTACGACAAATCTCTTGCACCGTTGCACACAAACAGCCCAGGCTGTCCAGTCTATGTGCACCACTAGCCTGGCATCCGCCTCCTCGATCCAGTTCAACAGGTCTGGGATCTCTTCTCCGCCAGTCGACATTTCGGGAAGTGCTTCAACTTCAGAAACAAGAGAACTGGCAATGACTGTAACATTGCCATAGGCTGGATTGCTAGCAATATTTCTATCCAGAATCTGCAGATTTCGCTTGTTTTCCAGCGATGCCCAGAACTTTTCAGGTTCATGAGGAATTGGCGTGTATTTGTCATGCTGAAAATTTCGATGCCTGATGTTAAGTCAACGCGCCGCATGCGCTCCCCTTTCCTAAGAGAGATCTCAAAGTATATAGGAGTTGAGTACCAGATGGACGTACTTCACATTTTGGCAAAAGGGAGAAGCTGAGGTTATGACGACCTCGATAACCCTACCAATATTGGGGAATTGCGTGAGTGGCAGCTGTCGAATCCTAGAAATGAAATCTACCACAACTTGAGTGTCAAGAATAGACTCCTGGCACCATTTGGTGAGGTCAAGTTTAGGTCCAATCTCCCCCACAAGTAGCGACTTGTTAGTGTGAGCTGGAATATCGCCATCAAATAATGGAGACGCTCAAACCAAATAGTGTGAAAGTATCTGCCTGATGCCCAAACCTCGTTCTTTAGCAATGTCCATGTTCCTATGTGCCTCTGCTCTGCCTAAGATGACAGTTCATTCCTCTCCTTTTCTTTTGTTGATGCTGTCTTCTGAGGTTAGTCGGTGAACCGTGGCAGTTTCGATTTCGATATGTCATCCTAATTTTCTTTGTCTTCTCCAGAGCCGTTTTAAGGAGTTTTGGGGCCCTAGGCACAAACCCAAATCCTAAGCGTAACTATGAGTCTAATCTAGTCCCCTCGTCGGGGTGGGGGAATCAAGGTATGGGGACGGAGAACGAGTATTTGCCGGTTGATCGCTGAGACGCGCATCGCCGAACGGGTGGAGACACGGGGGAGGGAATGCACGTGCTCCTCTCTACCAGAAATTTTTGAATTTCCATATTGCAATGGCAGCATTTTAAGCTGCCATGTTAGCAAAATTGCTCAACTATTGCAGTGACGTATTGACATATTGCAGTAAGAAGTCTAAGACTTCAATAAATATTTTGCAATTAGGCCTATAATAATTTATTTTTCATTTTCTTCATTGTTATGGCAGTATTGTAAGCTACGATCTTAGCAAAAAATACTCTATTATTTCAGTGCTGATAACAAATGTGTTTTTGAAAATTTCAATAAGTATTGTTATTATTACAATAATAAATTCTTTACGTATCAAGTTCAGCAACTCAGTTCTACTGGAGCTTCTGGACCATAACAGTTTAATGAATAACTGCAGACAGGTGCTTGATTATATAAGCCCTATATAGCCTTGCTTTCTTGCACTGGAATTAGCTTATTGCCGTTGCCCAAAAAGGTAATGCACTGCTGATCAGGACACAGTTAGCAGAATGTTACAAATGTTACACAAACCAAGGAAGAACTACTAAAATCGGGAAGCCATGTAGTAATGATGCTATTTTACAAACAGGCCTAGTAACAGTAAATTATACTAATTGTAATATGAGAGTAGGCCTACATATAATATAATATTATTATGTTATTTGATTATTTCATTATAATCATAATTATAATTGTAAACAATAATACAGCAACTAAAAACTTTTATTTGGTCAAATACTTTGGGTAGCCATTTCTGGATGGAGTTCCCCATCCCCGGAAGATGCCTAGATTAGACACTGAACGTAGACTAACCGTATTTCCGCCTCAATCTCTCAGTCTCAGAGCTTTGCATGCATGCCTTCTATGTGTGTCATTTTGTTACATTTATTAATATAATGTAGCATACTGCTGACACAGCTAGCACGGCAATCTTTGTGCTACAGGCATAAAAGTAAATTCAAGTCTAACATACGTTAAAGTTCGCATAACATGTTGCTAATTAGATATACGATGTAGTCTATTTGGGTCGCCGCGGGGCCCCCCTGTTGCGCGGGGCCCTAGGCACGTGCCTCGCGTGCCTTGGCCTTAAAACGGCTCTGGTCTTCTCTACTAAGCGATCCCATCTGTCCGAGCGGTAGGCATCCTTGCCATCTTCGAGAAAATGAACGTGGACCATCCCTGGCCAAAGCAGTCACCAATTAAGGCACAAGTGTTGACAGGAGACGACTGCATGAGTAAGGTGGGATCCAAACACGCAGCTTTAGCATGCGACCCAGTACAGTACATGTATCTAACAAACTTTGGAAAGACAGATACGCTGTTAGAACAAGATGCAGCATTAGCACAGAAGTGGTGGTGGTGACGGGACAGGTGTGGTTCTCTTGGCGCCGTATGTGACTGCGACTATAGAGTCCGTCGATCGCTTGTCTCTGAATGTGTGCTTGTCTATGGCGCTATATAAATTGTCTTATCATCATCATCATCATCATCATCATCATCATCATCATCATCATCATCATCATCATCATCATCATCATCATCATCATCATCATCATCATCATCATCATCATCATCATCATCATCATCATCATCATTAGAAATACTTTTGGTACGTGTCTGGGCTGGAGCATGGTCAAATACAACCTGTAAGACGTTCGACCAGCTGAGACTAAAAAGCTATATCACATCCACAGTCGGAATTGACGCTCTTTCTCCTACAAGCAGCGGGATTAGAGGTCACATCCAGCGAGGGGCTTTCCTGGTGCACAGAGCATGCCAACTACTTGCAACACACAATGAACGCAAGGCAAAACTAGAGCCATTAAATCGCAGATGGGAGGAAAACTTCGGTGCACTGCTTCCAAGAAAATGTCAGTATTACGTCAAGTTATAATCCGCATCATATATGCGACACAATGACCTTGACAATTACCTTATGACCTTCAGTTGACCCCGGATGACAAAAACAATATCATAGCCTAAGTGAATTCGACATACCTGAATCGGTAACATTTGAGGTATTACACGTGCATATGATGTAAGTAATATAAAAATTAAAGAATGACCTTGACGTTGACCTTGTAACCTTCAGGTGACCCCGGATGACACAATCAATATCAGAAATGAATTCTGCATACCTGAATCAGTATTATTTGAGGTATTACAGTGCATATGCTGTGATAAATGAGAAAGATGCATTAAATGACCTTGAAAATGATCGTATGACCTTCAGATGACCCCGGATGACAAAATCAATATCAGAAATGAATTCTACATACCTGAATTAGTAACATTAGAGTTATTACACGTGCATATCGTGTAAGAAATAATAAAGACTAATTTTCCAATATGGCCGGTGGCGGCCATATTGGATTTTGCAATTGCGCCATTCGTGACGTCATGGCGGACAAGCACCTCGGTGATTTTTCATGTCCAGGGACCCACTGACTCATTGGAAGTGAGAAACTCCCCCAACACCAAAGTGCATACGGGACCTCATGGCAGGCCATGGATCATATATACACCACCGCGCCCCGCATGAATATAGGTTGGTATGCATGCATGTGTTAGTGCATTCTCTATGAAGACGTAAATTATGCTTATACGTATAATCGTAGGCCCTATATATAGTATATACGCAATAAAAAAGTATATGGTATATATTCATACAAATATGCATATATACATAATATGTGCATGTGACTGGTAAAGACGTGATGTCATGCTATATGTTGTCGTGATGCAGATATCGTCGGAGCATGAATATACAATTATACATGCATGTATTATATGTACACTGTATATAAATCATCAGATTTGATTATAGCACCCTTTGTTAATTAAAAAAGTACTTCATGACATAGGCCTTCATGTATGATGCAATGTTATGCGTTCTGATGTACATGTATGCGATATTTGTGATATCCCATGAGAGGTATATGCATGGAACAGTCATAGATATACATAGAAATATAGTTAATACACGCATGGCATACAAAGACATAGAGGGACATAGGCAGGCATAGCTAGACAATGTGAGAAGAGCAAAGATGCAGACAGAATGGATACACATAGGCAGATATTGATGAACACTTACAGGTCACAGACATGCATCGATAGGCACAGAATAAAGAAACACACTATACAGTCATCGGATGCAAAAATGTGCATTATACAATATACATGGATATATATATATATATATTACACTGATAGAAATAAACAGGTATCAACAGATATAGACAAAACTAGGTGTATTTATACCGATATCGTGAGCTGCACTTACTATTATATACCATAGATTACCTCTGAATAATTTGCCTGCTGCATTCTTTGTATACCAGTTGCTCAAGACCTTTCTCTTTGGCCGTGGCTGGGCTGGGAGCTCCTCTGAGTAGTCTTTCAGAGGCGCTATATAAGTTTTCGGAATGAATGAATTAATTAAATGGATACATGTATACACAACATATGCAGGTATGCTGCATGACAGACAAACAGACAGACAGACATACAGACAGACAAACAAAGATAGACATAAACGGGCATAGATGTGCATAGGTACATGTATACGCGTGGTCATGGCATCAATTATCAACTTCAACATGCACTTGGGGTAACCCTAAACAGTGAGCTCACAGCCTCACATTTCGACCACACAAAGCAAGCATTTGTAAATCTTGTTTCTATCGCATTAGCGCAATACGTCCAATCAGGTCGGCCCTGACTATGAATAATATGTCTCAAACCATTGCCTGTTCTCTTTTCACCTCATTGCGGGCGCCCATGCCAACGTAACCTCACTCACATAAATATCCCATGCTTTAAAATGGTCACACGGAAAACCAGATCGCGCTATATAATTATGGCGAACTATATCTAGAATTAAATTACACCGGTGCAAGGCGAGTAACGTAATCGTCTGAATATTGAGATTGTCTGGTCTTGTTACATGTTTAGCGACACTGCCATATCAAAGATGATTAGTGTCACCCTTCTCCTTTATCCACGCTGGGGACTAGCACTGGCAGAGTCCAACCAGTGGTGGAGTTCCATTGTCTGGTCTAATACTTGCCTGTGTTTTGTAGGACACGGCTGCTGATGATGATGATGGCGTCTACGATAATGTTGAAGTCCTTACGGCGGAATTTCGACATCAACTCGAACTGCTTCCGGTTTGTAAATAAGTGACATGAAATCCCGGTGGGTTGGATATCAGCATGCGCATACATACATACATGCATGCATACATGTACATACAGTGTACATACATACATTGTACATACATACATTCAATTCAATTCAATTCATTTATTGTAACCAACCATCAACATACACAATAGACATAGTATAACATGCTTCACATTATCGGATGGTAACAAGGAAGGCCCTAAGGGATGAATATCCCGCTAACAGGGACACCTAATTACATATGCAATTTTAACAGATGGCTAGACGGTTGACATAATGAATTGAACAATAGGCTAAAAGAACAGCATGAGATGACAATTAATGTAGTAAACTTAACTAAAGAACGCAAAACAAACACAACAAATAATAATAAAATAAAATCAGTGCCTACAAGGTTAAATATCTTTGCAGTCATTAACCAAGTAGTTGCGCAGTAATGTTTTTGCTCTTTGTAAACTGGAAGCTTGTTGAACATGACTAGGAAACGAGTTCCATATACCTGGTCCAGTATATTTAATATGGAATCTTCTTGAGTTTAAACGAGCGGATATGGCTCGATAATGAGAGGAGTTCCTGGTGGAATAGCAGTGAATTTCAGATCCTTTTTGGAAATACCCCGCAAAGTTAAGGGGAAGAAGATCATGGGTGAACCGATACATAAAGACTCCTATCTGGAAAGTCATTATTTGGTGAAATACATACATACATACATACATACATACATACATACATACATACATACATACATACATACATACATACATACATACATACATACATACATACATACATACATACATACATACATACATACATACATACATACATACATACATACATACATACATACATGCATGCATACATGTACATACAGTGTACATACATACATTGTACATACATACATACCGTACATACATACATACATGAATACATGAATAGATAAATGAATACATACATACCGTACATATATGAATACATAGATACATAGATACATACATACATACATACATACATACATACATACGTACATACGTACATACGTACATACGTACATACGTACATACGTACATACGTACATACGTACATACGTACATACGTACATACGTACATACGTGCATACGTGCATACGTGCATGCGTGCATGCGTTCATGCGTACATACGTACATACGTACATACGTACGTACGTACGTACGTGTACGTAGAAGCATAGCATTTGCTGGAATGGTGTTGCAGCGTTTGGATGACCATTTATTATTTACCCCTTCCAGAAACTCGCGAGCAGGTAGGCTACCGGTACTCAAGTAATCACAATGTTGGCTTGTGTGTAACAGGAAGAAGAGCAGGAGTTGTCGGAGGTCTTCAAGGCGAGCATTGGCCTGACGACCTTCGACTACGACCGGCTGGAGAGGCTGGCCAAGGACAGCAAGGGTACGATGGACGACTACGCCTTCCAGAAGTTCGCCACGAAGTACTTTCGACACGGAATTCATCCGAGGTACTCGTCAGAGAATCTCGTCCAGCCGTTACTACAAACGAAAGATGAAGCTAACAAAAAGGTACGATCTAGTGCAGGGGTTCTCAAACTTTATTTTCATTGTACCCCCAAGTAAAAAAATCGAACGATGGCGTACTCCCAGAAAAGTCGGATCAGAAGTAAAATGCCATTGCGATGTCCCCTTGCAGTGACAACTGAAAGTTTTTCTAATCATTGCATGATGTATTAGAGTCGTGTACAACTGTACATGGAGCAAAATGTATAATATGCATATAGTTTTAATCATGCAATCATATCAACAAAAAGGGAAATTTGGACTATAATCCCTGCAAGGCAGAGCTAATCTATAGCGCTATATTGCTGTGTGCTTGTTTTGACTAACACAGATTTTAAATACAAAATAGAGTAGGGCCAGAGTAGATGTTAGGCTAATGCGGGTGTCGTTTAGAACTGTTAGGCTATAATATTTGTCAATTTCAAACGCAAATTTAGGCCATATTTATTTTTTAAAACAAGACTAGCTTAAAAACTAATTTCAAACAGATATATAATTATATGACATGTGCTGAAAAGAATCACCGAAAGCTTCACCAGAAATTAATCCTTAGGCCATTTCAGCTCTCCTATTTGAGCTCTGTAATACGTCGAGAATTTCTGACTTTGGTTCTTTCAACTATTTTGGCCTATACATTATTTTGTTTCAAATTTAAAGTGATAGGCCCAAACATAAATATGTTGCATGCACTAGGGCTAGGCCTATAAGCTTAGTATGTGAGTCTAATCATAATTATGTTGTGAAAGAAAGAAATGACGATGCTGTTATAATATTATGTAGCAGCGTTAGAAATCATTGCTAATCAAGGAGAAATGGATAAAGCACATACATGTAAACTCAAAAAAATTATATTTCTGGGATTTTTTCGCGTACCCCCTACCGGCGCCTGGCGTACCCTTAGGGGTACGCGTACCACAGTTTGAGAACCCCTGATCTAGTGTCTTGTTATTGTGTGGCTCATCATCGTCGTTGTCGTCGTCATCGTCGTCATCGTCGTCGTCGTCGTCATCGTCGTCGTCGTCGTCATCGTCGTCATCGTCATCATCGTCATCGTCATCGCTGTCGTCGTTGTCGTCGTCATCATCTCCGTCGTCGTCATCATCATCATCGTTGTCCATCATCGTCGTCGTCGTCGCCGTCGTTCATCATAAATCATTCCTCATAATTAACCTATCATAATGATCATTATTATTACTGTTGCTATTACTGTTTTTATTACTATGCCGAAACTAAGAAATGAAGTTGCTAATAGGCCTACTTCATATCGAGGCTGCCTTCATTCAACCTTGACGGACTACTTTTCTTCTTCTTCTCTAAGAAGCAACTTCTGCAGATCATCGATTTTCTCTCATGATTCATCATCAGCATCATCGTCATCATTGTCTGTGGTCTGTTCTTCCAGGCTGCTCCACGGATTTCCGAAGCGATCAGAAGATTCATGGAATCGAGTCCAGAAGACCTGGAGAACTTGGCAGACCGAGTAAGACTGACTCCAGGAACGAAAGCGTTTTTGGAAAGATTCAAGTCAACTCTTGATTTGATTCTTGTATTGACTGTCGTATCACATAGACATCAACATAGCAATATTGATCATTCATTCAAAGATTTATATAGCAACTCTTCAAGGAAACGACCCAGATGTGCTCTTTACTTCAGCACGAACAAAAAGAATAGTTTTCATGTGCTTATAATTATAGAATGTGTCAGAGAATGACCTAGGAACCAGGCGCAAATAAGTTATAGGCTACACTTTATAGCGAATACAAAGAAAAGCGCAAATTTGATCATAACGTTATTGTAGAGTGTAGATCAATGAGATGAGTCAGCAGAGAAAGGTCTAAATAGACCAGCTATTAGTCTTGGATTTACAAGGGTAATCCATGCAGTGGCGTAGCCAGGAATTTATGATGGGTTTGGGGTTTTATGTCCTGGCCGGATGCCCTTTCGGACACCAACCCAACAGTATTACAGTAAATAAAAAGGAAATAAAGTAACAAAGGGAATAAAGTAAGAAAAAAATTGTTACAACAAGCAATTGTTTTGTTTTTCTTATTTAAGTGGATAAATAACCTTTTAAAAAACTTTTTCATAGGCCAATGTGGGGATTTTAACCCCCGAATCTACTGAATCCATGCATTCATGAAGCTGATGCAAAGCTTCAAGAAATGTACAGCGGCACATTGAGTCGGTAGTACGAGTTATCGAAGCTTGTAAAAGCGTTCGAGGAAGAGGTGCATGGGTCATTGACCTTGACCTTCACTTATTTCTAATAAATCTTGTGTGGTTTGTGTTCTTTTAAATGAAGCCGAGGACGTCCGTGATGGCCGCCGTCTGTCGTCAGCTGAGTCCAAGGTCAGGGTCCTCTTCCTCTTCATCTCGCGGTTCCGTTTCTTCCGTCTCTTCACCGGATGTGGCCGAAACGAGGAACCTCGGTCTGAATTCGGACAGCAAGAACATCGACGAGCAATCGTCGCCAAAAGTAAGAAACCCCGACGAATGATCAGGTGGATCCAGATTGTCACACTTCTGTATAAATAGACATCCTCAAGCGATACTTTATGAATAAATGAATTAATTATTAAATCACTTAATTAATGAAGGAACAAAATTACAGGCGTGCGGATGAATGTAAGGATAAATGAGTGGATGAATGGACGGACGTATGAATTGATTAACTGCTTGATTGATTGATTGATTGACTGACTGACTGATTGACTGATTGATTGGCTGGTTGAGTGACTGATTCATTTATTAATTGATTGATTAACTGATTGACTGACTGACTGATTGATTGATTATTTATGATTCACTGACTGACTGACTGACTGACTGACTGACTGATTCATTGATTGTTTGATTGACTGACTGACTGATTGATTGGCTGGTTGAGTGACTGATTAATTGATTGATTCATTGAAGAATTATTACTCTATTAATTACTAATTATTGATTGATTGATTGATTGATTGATTGATTGATTGATTGATTGATTGCCTTTTAATGATGCATAAACTCAGATTGAGAATTGCCGGTGGTTGAGGGATTCAACCCCCACACCCAGTAATCTTTCTTAGGCACATATTAAAGTCTTCTTACACACTTCCACGTGGATCATAATCTTACACCTTCCCAGTTATTTTTCAGCAGTCCTCATATACTTCGTTACAAACTGATTTAGACTCCAGATAAGAAGTCAAAGCTCTCCATCAAGAAACTTCTGCGCCTATCCTCGTCGGACAAATCTTCCAAGAAATCCGGTTCCGGGAGAAAGATGTCCGTGGAAAACGGATCTTCAGTGGAATCGTCGAGTCCGGCTGGAGTGAATGGAGTGACGGACGATTCCAGTTACGTTCCGTCATCGGAACTCGACCTTGCTCACTACGTCATCGCTCATGCTATCTTAAAGCCAAGTCTAAGGTCGAGATTATTTTTTCGTTTATTGCTCCCAAATTATTCTGCACGTAGGCTATTTTTTAGGCTATTGTTTAGAAAAAACCTGTGTGGCTGGTTTCCTCTTAAGAAACTGATCTCACAGTTCAGGCGATGGATCTCGAATCTGAATATAGGCTAATGCTTGACCTTAGGATTAATCGAGATTTTCCTGCAATAGAAAGTATATTCGTTAATTTAACGACCGAAACCTCGCAGTCGAAGGCTAAATATAGTTGAGTCGAAAATAGAAGTGTACAGCTGAATAGCTTTGTCTTGTTTGTTTGTATGCGCACTTGTTATAGCGCCCCTTCAAGCACTCTACTCAGAGGCGCTCCCGACTGCAGAGACACTGCATCGGAGTTTCACGCCGAAGCGCTGAGCAATTGTGAGTGAAGGACTTGCCCAAGGTCCCTACGCGGCTACTTGAGGTGGATTCGAACCTCGAACCTTCCGACTTCAAGGCAACGACGCCACCACTACACGACCGCGCCCCAATTGTCCTGCCTTTAGGGGTCTTCGATCTGAAGGTTGGCCGCACCTTCAAACTCAACCCTGCAGTCTCCATGTGTACCTTTCCTCTATCGTCAGCAGTTGAATCATTGTCAAACAGTCCAATTGAAATCATTATGTTCGCAATCCAGGTTGTTCGTGGTCTTTCACGTTCTCTTGATCCAGCTGTTGTACCATGCATTGTCTTTTTTCCAAACACTCGCACTCTTCTTCCTTATAATGCGACAAAAAATATTATTTTAAAACTGTCCCTTGCTTTAATATTACTAAACAGCTGACGTTATGTTCCGATTTGTTCCTGTATACTGCATAGGCTACCCATTTACTGAACAGCGGTAGACTCAACTAAATCCTAACCCCGCAAGTTATCTCTTACATTACATCCATTCTATACTATACTATGCTATGCTATGCTATACTATACTATACTATACTATACTATACTATACTATACTATACTATACTATACTATACTATACTATACTATACTATACTATACTATACTATACTATACTATACTATACTATACTATACTATACTATACTATACTATACTATACTATACTATACTATACTATACTATACTATACTATACTATACTATACTATACTATACTATACTATTTTTGGATTTATAAAGCTCCTCTCACAGTACAACCTAATCAGAGGCGCTCCCAGTGCGAAGATCCCCTTGGAAAAAGAAAAGTTTTAAGGAAACGGACAGAAACAGCAGTGCTTCCAGATAAGATCTGAGTACGAAACTACGAATTCGAATTTGATAATATTTGAGCGCTATCTTTGTTTGCTTAATATACAAGGCAACCTACTTTTTCCCTGTATGTATTTTACCGGTATATGTTGTGATTGTTGAATCAGAGATGAGATCATCTGCCAGCTGTGCTGCCAGGTTACCGACAATCCCTCCCCATCGTATCGCGAACGTGGATGGATGCTGCTTGCTCTGTGCGCCGGATGCTTCCTACCATCGAACCACGTAACATCCGCTCTCTCACTTGACTCGAATTAGGCCTACTTCTCTTCCTGTCTCTACTGCATAAAACGGTTATGTTTTCTCAATAAAGCGAAAACAATTACGTGTATAATAATCCTCATCTTCTTCTTCCCCCACGCCTTCCTCTCGTACTATATGCATTGTATAATCGAGTAAATTTTCTAATAATTAATTCTAGGTGTCAACATAATTATTATTATTATTGACTTTTTATATAGCGCACCTTCAAGGTAATCTACTCAGAAGCGCCCCGAGTCCAACAACGGTTAAATAAGGCAGTTTTTAAGCGAGAAAGAAACATAGTGGTGTGACCTCTAGACACCAGGCGAAGAGCAACAGGGAGCCCATTCCAGGTTCTAGGGCCAGCCACTGAGAAAGAGCGTCGCTGCATTATAGCAGTTTGAGAACGAGGGGTCAAGAGTTCAGCTAATGTGTAATAATAATAATAATAATAAAAATAATAATAGAAGAATATTAGAAGAATATTAGAATATTAGAAGAATATTAGAATAATAATATGTATAAAATACATCGTCGTCGTCGTCGTCATCATCATCATCATCATCATCATCATCATCATCATCATCATCATCATCATCATCATCATCATCTCATCATCATCATCATCATCATCATCATCATCGTCATCGTCATCATCATCATCATCATCATCATCATCTCATCATCATCATCATCGTCATCGTCATCATCATCGTTGTCATCATCATCGTCGTCGTTGTCGTCATCATCGTCGTCCTCATCATTGGACCAACTATATACTGTATTTATTAGAAGTCTAATTATGACGTTGGTTTGGTGTATTTGTACGTCATAGTTGCTCAACTGCTATTTCGGTTTCCTGCACGAAGCTCCGTCAGATTCGACCGACTTCGCCCGTTACATCATGGTCATGATTCGTCGCACGAACGCCAACGGAACGAGATACCATCCGCCATCTTGGGTCGAACTACAGGTAACTAACTAGTTGTGGCTAAGCATCTGTGTAGAGTGTAGACATGTACGGTATATGTGGATGATGATCTTGGGTCGAGGAAGGAAACACAAATTGACGGGGACGTATGTATGTGTGCAGATGGAATAATAAATGGATTATTGGCATTGAGAATTAAGGACACTTGTTCAGAGTCAGTGACATTATTGCAACCATATAGAAAAAGATCTGATCCCAACGTGCAGCACGTAGCAGTTCGTGCGCTCTAACAATAGGGCAACTGTGCTGATTTGAATTACGATTGCAACTACGGTTACAATTGCAGTTACTAATTTACAATTACAATTACGATTGCAATTACAATTACTATTGCAGTTACGATTGCATTTTCGTTTCCAATTACAGTAACAATTACGATTACACTCGTGATAACAATTACAATTACGATTACGATTACGACTGCGATTACAGTTACATTTACAATAACTACTACGATTTCACTGTCGATTACAATTACATTTACGGTTACGAATGCGATTACAATTACAATAACCACAGTAACCACTACGATTTCACTGTCGATTACAATTACAAGTACGGTTACGATTGCGATTACAGTTACGATGTCTGTTCCAATTGTTTCGATGTGTCGTTGATGTTGTAGGCGGTCAAGCTGCGTAAGTATCCAGTGATGCAGGTTGGCATTCCGGATGGAAGGGTGATCCCAGTGGAGTCGGATCCAGCAACGAGTGCATGGGAGATCTGCCTGAACATCGCCAACACCATCGGACTCAAGGACCACTTCGGATTCTCCATCTACGTCGGTGTGCATAGAAAGGTGGAGTGCATAAAAATCTGTGGCATAACATAACGTAACGTAATGTAATTATAACATAACATAGCATAACATGAATAACATAACATTACATCATATAACATAGCACAACATAGAGTAGCATATACACCGTGGTTCAAAAAAAAGTAAGCCAAATTGTTTTGCATATATCTCAAATACCTGATGACATATCACGCTAATATTTTACAAATATTTAGAGAATTGGACCACGAATATGATTCCAAAATTTCATGAGATAAAGTTGAACGGATAAAAAGATATGAATCTTTCAACTTCATATGCCGAAATTTCAGTTTACAAGCAATTTTCTGTTCGATTCAATGTAAGCCAAACTGTTTTTCTTACAGCTCTAATGTTTGATGATTAATCATATTGAAATTTTCTCAATATTTAGATAATTGAACCAAGAATAGGATTCCAAAATATCATTTCATAAATTTTAACGGATAGAAAAATATGGATATTTCAACATCATCTCCCGAAATATCAGTTTTCAGCAAGTCTGTTATGGTATTCGCTGCGGTTTCGGCGCTTGGTCGTTCCCATTAAGTTTAGTCTTCATTGATCCCGTAGTGAAAATTAATGGAACCTATTATCGCGACGTTATGCTGTCACGGCATCTTCTACATGTAATCAGGAATCCTGCCCCAGACTGCCCCAGCCCACAGAGCCAAGGAAGCCATCGAAATGCTGACAAGAGAGACGCCATGCAGACTTAATTTCTCCCACATAATGGCCTCCGAACAGCCCAAATTTTAATCCTGTCGACTATCAACTGTGGATCGTGATGCAAGACCGAGTCTACCAGACAACAATTCATGATATGAACGATCTGAAGCAACGCTTGTTTAAAGTCTGGGATCGCCCGGACCATAGGATAATCGACGATGCTGTTGCTCAATGGCGCCAGCGCCTCCAGGCTTGCGTGCAAGCAGCAGGAGGAGGACAGTTTGAGCATCTTATTTAATTCAATAATCAAACCATACTGTTGGAATAATATTGGTGGTTCAATTCTCTACATATCTGGAAAATATTAGACTGATTAATCATCAGGCATTAGAGGTATAAGAAAAACAGTTTGACTTACATTTCGTTGAATCTAACAGAAAATTTGCTTGTAAACTGATATTTCCGCATATGAAGTTGAAAGATACATATCTCTTTATCCGTTCAACTTTATCTCTTGAAATTTTGGAATAATATTTTTGGTCCAATTCTCTAAATATTTGGAAAATTTTAGCGTGATATGTCATCAGGTATAAGAGATAAATGTAAAACAATTTGGCTTACTTTTTTTGAACCACGGTGTAGTACCATAGCATTGTATAGCACAATGTAACATAACTTAGCATAGCATAATATAACATAACATATCATAGCATAACATAACATAGCCTAACATAACGCACCATAATGTAACATAGCATAATAATAAAATAGCATATCTTATCATCGAATTCACGTGGACCGTTTAGCACCCAATTTCTGTAGCCTCCTCTTAAAAGCTGTGAATGCATCCATGCACTGAAACAGTATAGTGAGTATACCATCATCTGACTTAGGTCTATACTCAGCTGCTGACTGACTACTAACTTGCTTACTGACTTGCTTACCTCACACAGAGCACTTGTGAATAGTCAATCTGCTAGAGGCGCCATATAAATTCAAAAGATACAATATACAATCAACTCGCCTCGGAGGTTCTCAGAGTGCGTCTTCCGTTGCGCTGTAGATCTCATCACTCGGATCCGGTTCCGACCACGTGATGGACGCCATATCTGAGTGCGAGCAGATGTTGCGCGTGGAGCAGGGACTTCCGGAGCAGAGTTCTCCATGGCGGATCTACTACCAGAAGGAGATCTTCACTCCATGGCATGACCCAGCGACGGACAGGGAGTCAACGACACTCATCTATAAACAGATCGTTGATGGGATTCGCAGAGGAGAATATGCACTGCTGCCGGTATATATATATATATATACGTAATATATATATATAATATATATACACGTTATATATACACACGTTATAAATATATATACGTGTTATATATATATACACGTTATATATATACACACGTTATAAATATATATACGTGTTATATATATATATACACGTTATATATATATATACACGTTATATATATACACACGTTATATATACACGTCTATGTATTTATACGCAGATACTATCATTGTAATTTATTGTAGTTGGGCCTTCGACAACAATAATTTTTATTATATCCCTAATTATCATCACTTTATTGGTTTCGCAAGTTTGTTTACACATCCATGCAAGCGCCATGCGTATATACATACATACTCATTCATTTGCTGTGACAAATCATGTTAGTTCACCATTAATAAAGAAACCTCTTTCATTCAACTGATCATCTCAAAGATGGAGCATTACTTCGCACATTAATTAATTAATTGATTCATTCACTCATTCATTCATGCATTCATTCATTCATTCGGACATTTATATAGCGCTCCTTCGAGAAAAACTACTCAGAGGCGCTCCCGACTCCAGCGCGCCACATATATAAGCCTATATTATATAATTATGCACTCCTCATAAATATATATATAATGTGTTTGTGCAGCGATACATGTATCTGTCATTTACGCTTAAAGGATGAAGTTCCGAAGATCGCCGCCAGGATCTTCTACATCGAACATGGACCGGAGGTCGACCTGCATCTGATCAAAACAAAGTTGGAGCAATACTTTCCGAAGTCCCTATTGGCCAGCGCAAAGTCACGTGACTCGCTGACGAAATCAATCATGTCGGCGTTCGAGACGAGAGGATATTCTGCCGGACTCTTAAACGACTCGCAGGTATTATTAATTTTAATTATACGCCATTATTATGCAGTCACTCTCGTTTTGGTAACATAATATAATAATAGCAATAATATAATATAATATAATATAATAATAGCAATAATATAATATAATATAATATAATACAATAATAACAATAATATAATATAATATAATATAATATAATATAATATAATATAATATAATATTCTGTTAATGCAACAATCCGGTTGACAGACCGCAACCGGTTAGCGGTTACAGTGTACAATTATGCAGCTTGAACAATTCACAAGAACTTAGATCACAGAATACACAAATCTTACCTATAGACTACTATAACTGAGCAGACAGCCTGCAATACATGATGATTAGGCAACAATAATGCTAGAAACAGAATTAGCGGCAGACGTTGTATTGGTAGCAGCAGCAGTAGCAATATATTTATAGTAGACCTATATACAATCATACATGCAGTCGACCTTGTTTCGTTTTGCTTCCTGCTTATAATTGCTTGAAACCCGTTTTGTTTGCCGTATTATTTTCAGTTAAACAACGTGTGATAAGAAAGATCACTCGCCTCGCCCTCCTCCTTTATCCTTGCTTGGGCCTGGCACTGTCAGAGTGCGAACAGTTTGACCGTTATTTTATGTTGTTAAGTCTTTTTTTCTCGTATTTGAAATAGCGCCCATTCAAACTCGCTACTCAGAGGCTCTCCCGAGTATACAGCGCGGACACTGCATCGGAGTTTCACGCCGAAGCGCACGAGAAATTGCGAGTAAAGGGCTTGCTCAAGGTCCATACTCGGCGGCTTAAGCTTGAGGTGGATTCGAACCTGCAACCCTCCGGCTCTAAGGCATTGAACCCACCACTATATACCACGTTGTTTAGTAGCTGATCTCTCTCATTAAAGGGCGATACATGAATCTGTGATTACAGACTATGGGACGCGGTGGTGTAGTGGTGGCGTCGGTGCCTTGGAGCCGGAAGGTTCGAGGTTCGAATCCACCTCACGTCGCCACGTAGGGACCTTGGGCAAGTC
Organism: Lumbricus terrestris; assembly: GCA_949752735.1. Taxonomy (NCBI): domain Eukaryota; kingdom Metazoa; phylum Annelida; class Clitellata; order Crassiclitellata; family Lumbricidae; genus Lumbricus; species Lumbricus terrestris. The sequence continues at coordinate 29,788,490 of OX457050.1, forward strand.
CTTCACTCGCAAATGCTCAGCGCTTCGGCGAGAAACTCAGATGCAGCGTCCGCTCTGCAGTCGGGAGCGCCTCTGAGCAGAGTGCTTGAAGAGGCGCTATAACAAGTGCGCATACAAACAAGCTATGCACTTACATGCATGTACATGAATGTTGTAGATCAAGAATCAGGTCGTCTCCATAGCGACCAGTCTCTGGCCGCTCAACTTTTCGGCAATGTTCGAGGCTTTGCGTCACTCTGGACCTCGCCTTCCGTGCAACGATGTCATCCTTGCGGTGAACGGTGAAGGGGTCTTCATCCTTGACGGACATTTCAAGACGATTCTCGGATTCCACTACTACGACCTCGTCGACTCATTCTCTTCCAGGTTAACTCCCCACCCTTCCTTGTTCACCCAGAGATCGGGGCGGATCCAGGGGAGCCAATCCGGCCATGGCCCTCCATTTTGAAATTTCTTTATTTTTGACTTGTAAGATATTCTGGCTTTGAAAGTTGACGTGCCCCCCATGAATAGTTCCGTAGGCCCATCCCCACGCCCACGAGGTCCGTATATGAGGTCCGTAGGCCCTTCGGCTAAAAAAGGTCATCAACTATTTTGGCGGATGATATGGTATCTTTTTCTTGGGAATTCCAGACAAATGCTAAAAAATTTAGTAAAAAGTCATCAGATTTTTCGGCGACCAAGACGAAAATTTCTCCCTGTACCAAGACCAAAAATTTTGGCCCCCCTTCGAAAATTTGTCTATCCGCCCTTGCCAGAGATCATTCATTTAAAGTGAGTCACCGAAGGCAGAATGAATTGGAGGTGCTCCATTTGCTGTGACCTACGTGATATAGTGTTAAATATAATTGGTTACTATTATTTTCATTTGTTGTGCCATGCGGTGGTGTAGTGTCGGATGCGATGGCTTGGAGCCGGAGGGTGTCAGGTTCGAATCCACCTCAAGTCTCCGCTTGTATGGACCTTGAGCAAGTTTTAAACTCGCAATTGCTCGTGCGCTTCGGCGTGAAACTCTGATACAGTGTTCGCACTGTAGCCTAGTCGGGAGCGCCTTTGAGTAGAGAGCTTGAAAGGACGCCATAGCAAATGCAAGAAATAAATAAAATAAATATGTAGGAACCTTGGCTAAGTTTTCAATCAATCAATCAATCAATCACATTTGCTCGATTGACATTTTTGTTCATATTCCGAAATAGTGACAGTTAATAAATGCATAATTATTATTATTATAACAATGGTTTACATCCTGGCTGTGGGGGCCTACTGTCTGGAACGACCTCCCGGTTACGCTTCGCTCTCTACTTGTGGTCCATCCGACTGGGTTCTACAAGTCTCTCAAGTCGTTTTTCTTTGTTCGTAGTTGGGCTGGGAGCGCCTCTGAGTAGTTTCTTGAAGGGGCGCTATATAAATGCTCTGAATGAATGAATGAATGAATGAATAAATGAATAACGTGACGGACAGTGACGCCGACTATAGGACGATATTCCTTTTAATGATTCAATCTGACACACCGCAGAATGATTACAGATACAGGTTATACGAAATACGGCCCACTGTAGCACGACACGCAGGTCGGCTTTACAGCAGTGGGTTCGGTAACTTAACTAATGGCCTAAGTACTGGATCACTTCTGGTCGGCCAAGTCAGAAGTCAGACACCTTTCCCGGACAACCGCCACCTTCGCACTACTCTTTTGGACAACACTTCTGACTTGACACAGCGCTCGTGAGTAAGCTGGTGCCCTGCGCTTGGCTTTCGAGTGGCAGATTACGATTACGATTATGAGTAGTCGGCAATTTTTCTAATTCTTCTAGCGCCAACGAGATGAAGAAGGCGACTGTGAGTTTCATCACACTCGACGGTGCAGAGTTCAGCTTCTTTTGTCCCAACTCGACGACGGTCTTCAAGATCATATCCGTCTTCTTGGACGGACTTCGACGACGATCCAGATGGGGAGTGGCCCTACAGTCGTTCCAACTCCAGGGTAAGTGACCGGCCGGACATTTGAAATTGTATACAGGCTGAAAGTAGTACAAATTATAGAAGATCGCGGTTGACACAATGCCCACCGCTCTATGTCATAGAGCGGTGGGCCGCACACTGCAAAATTACAAGATGATAATATTGTTATAATATAATATTCCTTTTAATGATTCAATCTGACACACCGCAGAATGATTACAGATACAGGTTATACGAAATACGGCCCACTGTAGCACGACACGCAGGTCGGCTTTACAGCAGTGGGTTCGGTAACTTAACTAATGGCCTAAGTACTGGATCACTTCTGGTCGGCCAAGTCAGAAGTCAGAATCTTGGACGATCTGCCTAAGGGCAGAACACCAACGAAGAAAATAACCTTAAAATGCCATAAAACGCCTTAATTAATACATTCCCATTACGAATATACGATGTCTGTATGGTGTATCTTTCGTAGACTACACTGGCGGCAGTGGCGCTGATTTCCGGCTGAGGCAGGGCGACATCGTCGAACTGTTGGACGAGTCGAGGCACTCTCTCATGCACGCTGACTGGTTGTATGGACGATGCGAACGAACGAAGGTCGAGGGTTCATTTCCCTACGATGCCGTCTACGTTCTGCCAACCGCTGAACGACCAGACGATAAATTCCTGGTAGGAAGATCGTTCTCTAATACTTCTATAGCGGTGTAACTGTGTCGGAACTGGACTCCTATAATGTAATTTAGAATTTGTAGTTTACATAGCGCCGCTCATAGCAGTGACCTGGCAACAGCGCTTACAGAGTGGCTAGTGAGCACCCAGGTTTGAAGAGATACAGCGATGGAGGTATGCGTGAGAGTATAGGCTGGTTGGAATGGATATGTAATGAGAAAAGAGGATGATAGTTGTGTCAAAAGCATCATGCAAGCGAGACGCAGCCGAGGACGGCAGTGGAAAAGATGGAAGAAAGAGATATAACAAGATCTAAGGCTTCTCAAACTGAAGAAGGAAGACGTTGGAGACGGAGACAGGTGGAAGAGAAGGATTCGAGTGGCTAACCCATCGCCAAAGAGAGATTGATTAATCCGAACTTGAAGGTCATTTTCATGAAAATCTGTTCTTCCCACGGACACTACGAGACGCGGTGGTGTAGGGATATGTTCGGTGACATGGAGCCGAAAGGTTGTGGGTTCGAATCCACCTCAAGCCGCCGAGTAGGAACCCTAAGCAAGTCCTTCACTCGATATATCATCACTCGATATATCATCACTCGATATATCATCGCTCGTGCGCTTCGACGTGAAACTCCGATTTAGTGTCCGCGCTGTAGTCGGGCGCGCCTCTGAGTAGCAATCTTGGAGGGGCGTTATAGCAAGTGCTCATGCATACATGTACATTGTACATTGATCCTACATACAGTCCACTGAATCATCCGGGTTCCAATAGATGACTGAGATAACTACCTAAATATTATAGTCTTCATTAGCCAATTGATAATCGCTCTTTGCCGTATACAGATAGGCTATCTATTGAGCACAGTCTAGAAAGTTTACAACATCCGAGCAATCAGGGCTTTTTTAACGTGCAGTTGTACACAAAACGTGCAGTTGTAGAAGCACCTATGTACAGTTAAAACTATAGCAAAAAAGGTCATTGTCCTCCGATGAGAGGATGGGAAAGGAAAGGAGTTATGCAGTTCTAAAAATTCCTTAAAAACAGCCCTGCTATATAATACAATAATAATAATTATTGTTTTTACAGAGTATGTTCGGATCAATGGGCCAGACGCAGATGAACACATTGCCTAAGAAGAGGAACAACAATGCGCTCATCCTTTCCAGTGGTACAACCGGAAGACACAACGCACACGGAATCGAATCCAGCGCATAAGACCAACAACAGCAGTCGACATTCAAATCATTAGTTCACTTGACTATAAAGGCAGAACGATGCGGCGTAAAGATGCTCATAAACTGTTGGACTCCAGAGCCTATATAACTCCGTCAAGATGACATCATACATACACTGTAGGACCATAATAATAGCCGTGGGACCTGTTTAAGCGCATGTCTTGGCTCTTCCCCGCATCCTCTATAGTTCAGTGGTTCCCAACCTTCTTTGACTTTAGGTCCACTTTTTCTAAGTTGGAGGACACGAGGGCCACTTTTTCTTAGTCGAAGGACATTATAGGGGGCTACAAGGCTGACATTTAATTAACTAAAAGCATATACCATTGTTATTTATAACTGAATCAAAGCAGAATTTTAATGTTATTTACAGACCTCAAAATAAAATAATTTGTAATAGAAGATAATTATATGCTCTATCCTGTCCAAAGTGCCAATTTTTCGCATATTTTTTGTTAATTCGTTGAGAGACAAGGGCCATTTTTCGTGGCCTGGCGGGCCACTTTTGCGGTTGGGAACCACTGCTCTAGTTACTATACTCAATACGTTTCTTTTCCTCTGGAACTTCCGTGCTGAAAGCGCCTCTAAATAGATTATTGTCTATGCTGTGAGAAGTGCTCTGTAAATTTTAGATACGATAGTGCCAGTCGCATACGTGGATTAAAAAATTAGTCTCGTGCCGACAAAGACGCTGCAATTGAATATATTAGACGAATTAGCCATTGGAATATGACCTGCGAATTGCTTGGACATTACCGGCACAATACCAATTATTGGACGATTAGCTATTTGAACGACAGGGCCTAAAATTTAGTTATTATTATATTGCTACTACTAATTATTATTATTGATATTATTATTATTTTATTATTATTTTATCATTACTAGTAAACTGTCATTTATTACGCGCGTAAACAATCAAACAACATTGGATACAATGCCATGTGACTTAGTAATCGCAATCGTAATCGTAATCTCAAAATTTCTACTTTGTTCAATTTGGTTAGTAGGCCTATACGGAAATCCGTTGGTCGAGGGGCTTGTGTGATAAGCTTATATATAATGTCTTGTAAAATGCATCAAGCTTACTTACCACACCGGTTTACGTATGGGCAAGGCCGTAGCCAGGATTTGATTTCGGGGGTGTTTCACCACCAATATCTCTTCCTAAAAACTGATGAACTTTCTTTTGGTCATCCGGCTGAAATTCTCAAAAAATGTCACCAATTAATTAATTCTGTTTTTGACATTTTTTCATTGAGGGGGGTGTTTTCGTGGTTTATTTCATGGTTTTTACGTCATGTGTTCGTAAATGCATTATATTATTTTTCACATTTTTCATTTCGGGGGGGTGTTCAAACACCCAAAACACCCCCCTAGCTACGGCCTTGCGTATGGGCGTGGACAAATGTATTATGTATGAAATTTTACCGTTTTTAGTGTATTGTCTAAAAACAATTTATTTGTTCTTTTCATTGATAGGAACAGTTTGACATGCAAGCGTAACAGATTATACAATATACATGCGCAAAATATCACTTTATTTATGGACGCAGATATGGGATAATAGACGTTACCACATGAAATAAAACGTACGGACAACAATAAATAGTTAGTGCACGAATTTCACAAACGACAGTATAAAATAATTGCAAGTCTCCATTGTTACCTGCAGTGCACTTTCAAGTATTTATTTAGTCGGAAGTAATTTATTTCTAATGAGAAATTTCGAAATTCTAGCTATAACTGACGCAACAGTTGCGGCGTAATAGAAGCTGTCTGCAAACAAAAGCATTTTGAGAACTTAATTATAATTTATGACAACAGCAATTATCCTTTAGGCCTATACTCGTATTTTCTTACCATAATCCTTAAGAATTCACAGAAATTCAGAATATTGGCTTGAGTTATAACTAGGCTACTGCACGGAGGCAAAATGTTGCAATGCGCTACTCAGATAACATTCGGATGTTCGATTATAGGCCTAATGATGGTGAGTTCTCGGCCCGACGGCAGGCTAATTGGCTTCTACGCCTCTGCGGGGGTAGAGGGTCGTTAGCTTGCACATGGAATTCATATTCAAGTGATCCTGCTCCGTTCTCTGTCGCTATTGAAATCCTGAATCTACATGTACAATCGTCATTCTCTTACTTAGGCTGCTTTCTGCAGCTCCTGCATTTCCCATTCAACCACTTCCAACATTGTACATTTCAAAAGCTATACGTCATTGACCATATGCAAATACTTTTAGCTGTTCTTCAAATTGTATCGCAAGCTATCTGCTGTACAGTGTATACATCACATAGAAAGCACATTTATTATTCTTTACACAAGCTTGTATACAAAATTAAAAAACACATAACTTACAACAACAGATTGCACAGATAATAGGTTCACTGGAAGCGTGATAATATAAAACAGCGTAGCCTATGTCACATTAAATAGGTCACAATGCCGACGAATTGCCCATAATTATGATAAGTACAAAATTTAAACACTGCCACGAAAATGCTGTGAAATATAAATGAAGGTTATAGGAGAAGATAATTGAATATAAAGGTGGCAAAATCTGTGAAAGTGCAACAAAATGATGACATAGGAAATGAAGAGATAGGACTTAAAGGATAGGAAGATTTAAGGAAAACAGCCAACTATAGATGGATGACGAAAAAAGTTCTTCACATTGATTACGTTAGACCAGGTGAAACATTGCCATGAACTCTTTGACGCATCATAATTATCAGCTATGATAGGTCTACATGGCGAGTATTATAATAGATCTACCGAGTGTCTTTTAAGCCATTGAATGTTTTTTAGCCAATAGGCCAACCAGTTTATGGTGTGTTAATGTTAAGTGTTGAAATACCCTAAAATGATGACCCGTGGATGTGATGGTAGACTCCAGTAAGATAGATGATTGAGGCAATGAGTATGCATATATATACAATTATACATATATAGAATATATATCAGGGGCGGATCCAGGGGGGGCAATTCGGCCAAGGCCGTAGCGAGGAGGGTGTTTTGGGTGTTTGAACACCCCCGAAATGTAAAAAGTAAAAAATAAAAGAATGCATTTACTAGCACATGATGTAAAATCCATGAAATAAAACCATGAAAACACCCCAAAAAAGAAAAATGTTAAAACATAGATTGAATTGATTACGGTCGGATGACTAAAGAAAAGGTCATCACTTTTTCGGACGGGAAACTGAACAAACACCCCCGAAATCAAATCCTGGCTACGGCCTTGAATCTGGGCATGACCCCCATTTAGAAATTTCTTTTTCCCAGCTATTCTGGCTCGTAAAGTTGACGTGCACCCCCCCCATGAGTAGTTCCGTAGGCCCCTCCCTGCCCACGCCTCACGAGGTCCGTACACGAGACACGAGGTTCGTGCAGGGACTCAAGAACACTGTACAACTAAGAAAAAGGTCATCAACTATTTTTGGCGGATAAAATGGCATCTTTTTCTTAGAAATTGGACAAATGACTTAAAAAAGTCATCAGAATCGGTGACCAAGACGAAAATTTTTCCCTGTCCATAGACCAAAAATTTTGTCCCACCCCCTTTCGAACATTTCTGCATCCGCCCTTGATAATTATATATGTATATTATAACGTTTTTCAACATGGTGTACAGTCGGTATGCAGTCTTTCGCGTTGCAAGCGCCTCTGATTTGCGCTCACTGTGAGAGGCGTTTTAGAAATTTATGCAAGCAATACAATGCAATACAATGCCTTGTGTGCAGTTGTATATATACATAAAAATATATAGCATAGATGGTATTTTATGGTATGTATACATGTAGGTCTATAATTATATAATGGTAGGCCCTATATTATATAAGCCGACCGTGAGGCAATGACGTAATACATTAGACATGAAAAGACGGTTGGTTGTTGCTAACGACATCTGTGAACGTGAACAGTCTTCGTGCATGTCTTGCACTTAACGTAGCAGCACCAGTAGTATCGACAGTCGCACCGATGGCTCTGCTCGATCACCTCTGTCGTGTAACCTCTGCCACAGCACATCGATCGACATCCGGAAGAACCGGAGTGAGTCTTATTGCACTCCCTGGAAAAGAAGAACAGTGGAATATATAGGTGAAGGTCAGCCAATCAAGGTCATTGAAAGAGGAACCATCGTAAGATGAGAGAGGAATGAGTAGTGGATAGATACATCCTTTATGAGCACAGTTCTTGGTGATGGTAAATGGCAGAGGAACCATCTAGCCAATACGATGCCGTAGTTTCTTAGATTCGTCACGAGTATTTGTATATTTACTTAGACTCTCTTCAGAGGAACTATTCAGAGGCGCTCCCAACTTAAGCGCGGAAAAATAAAACTAACTTAGGATGGGAGAGGAATGCCTGGAAAGAGGTAAAAGAAATCTTTTTGCACTCACTGGAAAAGAACGGTTGAATTGGTGAAGGTCAGTCACTCAAGGTCAAGGTCAAGGGCAGAGTAACCATCGATATGATGCCGTAATTTCTTAGATTCGTTACGAGAATTTGTATAGCGCCTCTTCAGAGGGACTACTCAGAGGCGCTCCCAGCACACGCGTGGTCAAATAAAACCATCTGGAGATTAAAGAAGAATGCCTGAGAAGGAGTCCAAGGAAGGGAGCAGAGTGTCAGTGCTATAAGCCATTTCGTATGGAGGGAAACTTATCACCGAGAAGGCACGGGGGGGGCAGATGTTCCAAATCGTTAATTTCATTCGGGCAGGTTTTGTTTGTTCTGAATCGGCTCTTTACGAAGACTAAAATGTCTGTTATTGTATGTCTATTATTGTATGTCTATTATTGTATGCTTCTGCTCGCGGGGTCTCGCGCTCTGGGAGCTCCTCTGAACGGTTCACCTTACTAGAAGCGTTTTTACAAATTCTCCAAAACAATACAATACAGTACCATACTATTGTCCTTGATTGTCCACGGCTGTATAGTATACTGTCCAAATAAGTGACAGGATTAATGCGTCCAGTCACTCTTTAAGCCCCAGCTGCTAGAGACGCTTTACAAATGACCAAATAAGTACACTACAATACAACACAATATAATACGATGCAATGCCATGTAATACAGTACATGAGTACAACACAATACAGCGCAGTACAATGCAATACATAACATAGCAATACAATACAATGCATAACAATACAGTACAGTACTGCACTAGCTTCCAGTCGTGGACAGAATAACCTTCAAGATCGTCGTAATGGGACGAGCGTCAATGGTTGGTGTGGCGCTGGAGTACATTAGGGAGCTCTGTATTCCCGTCTCCAGCCAACCAGGCCGTTGGTCTCTGCGCTCTGCGACTTGTGGGGACTTGTTAGTCCCACGCTCCTGTACAGTGATGCGGACTCATCGCGCCTTCTCATAATGCGCATTGGACCTTATACTGGAACAGTCTTCCATTAACAATTCGCGATACTGCATTGCATATACCGTATCTCATGAAACATTCTCTAAGTCAATTAAGTCACATGCACTTGTTCAGAACTGTCCGGTAGCTACGTTAAGCGCCGTCGTGAGGTTATTGTAAGGCGCTATATAAATGTTCATATACATACAGTACAAAACAATGCACTACAACATAGCATAATACAACAACAACTGACCGTCCCTGTGTTCCGAGAGATCCAAGGGATTCGTCCGGAAGACAGTAGTCAGGTGAGATGGTAAAGTAGATGAGGTCATCGTCAGAAACCCTCTTCGTCGGAGCACTCGCTATGGACTTCGGTCTCCTCGCAGACCGGATCTTGTCCAACCGGTTGCTGTTCAGCCGGTTCACTTCGATGGCTGCCGTGTAGCGGCGCTGCAGGACGGCGCCTATAATGCGCATGCTCGGAAGTGCCTTGAAGCAGGTCTTGATCGAGCAGGACCCAGATACACCATGGCACTTGCACACCGTTGATGTACTGTCAGCGAGGATCTGGATAGCAAGAAAACGACAGCAAAGAGCCTTCTTAGCGTATTTGCAGCTTAGCGTCACTGTGTGGTGACAAAGACCATTTAGCGACGCCTTCCTCCTTCATCCAGGCTTGGGACTGGCACTGGCAGAGTGCAACCAGTGGCGGGGTATCCCTTAGCAAGTTCATAAATGCCTAAATATTATGTTGCCGGTGGAGAGCACATTTTATTGAAAAGTTTAAAGCTCCCTGTTTGTGGAGCTTGGGGTTCCTAAGGATATTATCCATTGTAACTGGAAGTCTATATTTTGCCTTTATAGTTTTACATCTGGAGGCAACATATAGAGTTCCAGTGAACAAATCGCTATCGTCACCCTCCTCATACATCAAGGCTTGGGACTGGCACTGCCAGAAGACGAGCAGTCGCGAAGTTTTTCCATGCATGCGTTAATTTGAATTTGCTTGTTTGTTTGTATGTGCACTTGTTATATCGCCCATTAAAGCTTGCTACTCAGAGGCGCTCCCGACTACAGAGCGGTCACTGCATCGGAGTTTCACGCCGAAGCGCTGAGCAATTGCGAGTGAAGGACTTGCCCAAGGTCCCTAAGCGACGACTTGAGGTAGCCCTTCGACTGCAAGGCGACGAACATACCCACTACACCGCCGCGCGCCCCACGAATCTATTTAATGAACTCGCAAACGAATTTACGAAACGAAAAGAAACGACATCAGATTAAACTTTTTGGCACCTCTAAACATAATAGGCCCTACCTAGAAATTGATAAAAACTGCAAGATTCCATCATGAGACGACTGAGACCGATAATTTGGCTCCTTTGAAGTCAGTTTTGATCTAAACGTCTCTGGTGGGGGGGATTCCCCAGGAATAACATTTCTCTCCAGCAAAAATCTTGAGTTGTTGCACACATGTATATAGATGTCTATATATACATCATCACCCCCAGAGAAACCCTACTATAACATTTACCCTCCCCCAACCAGAAAGTGCATGTATGATATTCTAAAAAGGCCATCAGAATTTAAAGTACCGTAATTGCTGTTTTTATGAAAATTTGGGACAAATACTAAAAAAATACAAAATAGGTCGTCATTAAAAAAGTCCACCATAAGAAACCTGATTTCTCCTAGTCCAAAGCAGGCGGACTAGAATAAACACCGCCTTTAAGTTCTAGATATGCCGCCAAATAAATGACTTATTCGATCACTTGTGTTACTTCTACGCATTTAGTAACCAACAAATCTTTTTTAGTTCAGTAATTAAATTATATTACATTGATAATAAGTATGTAGGCCTACATACTTGTATGTGGGGCGCGATGGTGCAGTGGGTATGTTCGTTGCCTTACAGCCGAGGGGTTGCAGGTACGAATCCGCCTCAAGTCGCCTCGTATACGGAGTCGGACCTTGGGCAAAGTCCTTCACTCGCAATTGTTCAGCGCTTCGGCGTGAAACTCCGATTCAGTCAGCGGTGTAGTCAGAAGCGCTTCTGAGTAGGCACCTTGAAGGGGCGCTATATCAAGTACATGTAGCCTATAGGCCTACATACAATTAAGCAACGCCATGCTTTCTCGGTTGTGGGGCCTACAGTCTGCAACGACCTCCCGGTTACGCTTCGCTCTCTACTTGTGTGGCCCATCCGGCTGGGTTCTACAAGTCTCTCAAGTCTTTTTTCTTTGCTCGTGGTTGGGCTGGGAGCGTCTCTGAGTAGTTTCTTGAAGGGGCGCTATATAAATGCTATGAATGAATGAATATGAATTGAAAACTGCTGTGCGTGTATAGCGCTCTTATTTATCGAATGCCTTACCTTTCGACCGACCCCGTTGTTATGCACATTCATAAGCGCATTGCGTGACATTTTCTTTCGATTGAACTGAGTGTCGGTGAACCATTTGCTGAAGATGACGCCGAACCTGACGTCATCGCCGCACCCACCCCACTTGAATCCACCCGGAGGAGGCTCGTTCGGGGTAGGGCCACAGTTACACTTGGAACTCAGACCAGCGCTGCAGCCCTTTGCAACGCTCTGCGCCAGAGAGGCGGCAGATAAAGCGTACGCGTATGCTTGTTCACGACTACCTGAAAACATACAGAAAAGCGATTACTTTACAAAATGAACATGTATGCATGTATGCATGTATGCATGCGTGCATGTATGCATGGATGCATGTATGCATGTATACAGCTATGTATGTATGTATGTATGTATGTATGTATGTATGTATGTATGTATGTATGTATGTTAGGGTGTCCCAAAAACCACTTTTTCTTGAAATTCTTTGGTCACCCCAGTCAAAAAGTTTCCTATGGAGATGATAATGTTTGTGTAATTTTTTTGAATTTTTAAAATAATTTTTAGGGGTCCCCCCCAGGCTCGACATTTTATATATAGCGTATTATGATATTCGTGTGCAAATATTCAATATATGAGGCAACGCCATTCACACCACATATATTTTAAATGTTTTTGCACAAAATATGATATGTCATACTATGTAATTGCTCAAAAAATGTTATGCTGTATTTTTCTCAGACTGGTTTTGCAGTTAATTGCCTGAAATTTGACAAAATTGATATATGCACAGACTTTCATATAGGCTATTATTAGAATTTGGAATATTATTTAACCATTATTGACTACTATAACAATTCGAGCAGTTATTCAAAAAATGGTATACTTTGAGATGGCATATTGGTACACAGTACCAAATGTGAGATAGCCACATGTTTGGTTCAATCAGTAGTAACTTCACTACATCGGAAGAAGTGACTCAAGTGAGTCATGGTTGCAATCTGGGAAGTACTTTCGATGCTTTTCAACAGCTTGCAACTGGAACTGTTTATGGCTTTCATTTGTTATGGCATTAAATGTCTGTATCAGGCACAGCCATTGACACATGCCAAGTTGTTCACGATTACAATGTCGTAATTGAACGATTTTCCAGATGGTCAAACCTCTCTAGAAAGCTGTCGTCAATGCCGGTAGTCTGGAAAGAGCTTTGAGAGAAATTTAGCTCTGGTAAAGCTGTGGAAGAAAGTTGGCCAAGTGAGATCCAATTTCGGTGTCATGTATAGTATGAGAGTTGCTTCCTTGTGTGGTGTTAAGAGATCGGAAAACAATTCAAGAGTTGTGTGATCTGGACCGAAGTATCAAGAATTGCATTGCATTACTTTAAGTGCAGTAATACTGAGACCACGCAGGATAATCATAATTATGCTTGTAATCTTCTAACTAACATGATGCAATTAAATGGAGCATCAGCTGAGGTCGGACAGTGCACCAGGATAGGATGTAGGCTTACACTGATACAACAAAAATGGTTAAAGTGATTTAATTACAAATGAATGTCTGTATATGTTAAACAGATGACAGTCTCGTTTCCATAGAACAGCAACTCCATTTTCATTGAGTAATATAACGGCCTTTGCCATACAGTGTACTCTATCTGAAGAGCATCAAACTTGCAAATACCAGTTATGTTTGGTACATCCATCCCACCATCAACTCAGCAAATGTAAGGAATTCATGGAAATCCTCCATATGGTTATGCTCTGTGAGCCTGATCCAAAAAGCAAGTTTTAAAGCCCTCAGTTTACAATAATTATCTTTGGGGATTTTTGCTGCAGAAACTGACGTTTGTTTAAATTGAACCAGTTTTCATCAGACATCTTGAAAACACAGAATATCTGCAGCCTTGTAGATGGTCAAAGACACGTATAAAAGTCGCTGGAAAGCATCACCTCAAAGATAGCACAAGTTCTCATATAGATGGTCAATTAATCAACTTTGACAGTGCTTTAGTTTTACTGTGGCTTGCCATGACAATAAAATTAACCAATATTGTAATATATAAAATATGTAACCGTTAACCCATATTTGCATTAGGGCCTATGTAACAGACTGTAGTGAAAAGGATATATCAAACAGTCTGAAATTTCGTTTTGCACACTTAACGAAATGGCTGCTCCATACATGAAAACCTACGAAACAGCAGCTCTGCATGAAATTATGTATGTATGTATATGTAATATTATATTATATATGACTTTTCTCAAAGTATACCATTTTTTGAATAACTGCTCGAATTGTTATAGTAGTCAATAATGGTTAAATAATATTCCAAATTCTAATAATAGCCTATATGAAAGTCTGTGCATATATCAATTTTGTCAAATTTCAGGCAATTAACTGCAAAACCAGTCTGAGAAAAATACAGCATAACATTTTTTGAGCAATTACATAGTATGACATATCATATTTTGTGCAAAAGCATTTAAAATATATGTGGTGTGAATGGCGTTGCCTCATATATTGAATATTTGCACACGAATATCATAATACGCTATATATAAAACTAGCTGAATTACCCGGCGTTGCCCGGGACATTTCGGATTTTGTTCAGTCACGTCTGACCACGCTCACACGCCCGGGAAATTTCGGTTTTCGTCCCCCGCCACGCCTGACTCCGCTCCTACGCCGCCCTTGTCACCTCCCCTTCTTCCATCGGGCCCAACCCGGTCCAAATACTTTGAGTGCCCGGCGTTGCCCGTGAAATTTATGTTTTCGGTCCAACCCGCAGCTGCCACCCGCCAATGTTTACGCTATAGTCAGCATTTTTGCGAAGCCGCATGCCAAAAGATCTGCCCTCGGCGAAAAATGAGGTTAAAAATCTATTGGTTCATTGAAAACCGATCGGCCAAACTTATTGCGTCTTAAATAGGCTTCTGATACATACAATACGGTAATAGATATTAATTAACGTCAATTTTAAAACCGGCCATGACGTCATTAATGTACTGGTTTCAATCATCAATATATCATCGATGGTTTTAATGTCTGTTGATAATGATGGTTGTAGCCTATGCAAATGGCGTCTTATATTAAACACATGCGTTAGCATT
>OX457050.1:29810694-29905694 GCA_949752735.1 Lumbricus terrestris
TGGATCATGATGTTTGGATCATAATGTTTCGATCATAATGTTAGGATCATAATGTATGGATCATAATGTATGGATTATAATGTATGGATCATAATGTTTTGATCATAATGTTTGGATCATAACGTTTGGATCATAATGTTTGGATCATAATGTCTGGATCATAATGTATGGATCATAATGTATGGATCATATTGCATGGATCATAATGTATGGATCATATTGCATGGATCATAATGTATGGATCATAATGTTTGGATCAAAATACATGGGTCATAATGTGTGGATCATAATGTTTGGATCATAATGTGTGGATCAAAATGTGTGGATCATAATGTTTGGATTATAATGTTTGGACCATGATGTTTGGATCAAAATGTTTGGATCGAATTGCTTGGATCATAATGTTTAGATAATAATGTATGGATCATAATGTTTGGATCATAATGTATGGATCATAATGTGTGGATCATAATGTAGGGATCATAATGTGTGGATCATAATGTTTGGATCATGATGTGTGGATCATAATGTTTGGATCATAATGTCTGGATCATAATGTGTGGATCATAATGTCTGGATCATAATGTATGGATCATAATGTTTGGATCATAATGTATGGATCATAATGTGTGGATCATAATGTATGGATCATAATGTGTGGATCATAATGTTTGGATCATGATGTGTGGATCATAATGTGTGGATCATAATGTTTGGATTATAATGTTTGGACCATGATGTTTGGATCAAAATGTTTGGATCGAATTGCTTGGATCATAATGTTTAGATAATAATGTATGGATCATAATGTTTGGATCATAATGTATGGATCATAATGTGTGGATCATAATGTAGGGATCATAATGTGTGGATCATAATGTTTGGATCATGATGTGTGGATCATAATGTTTGGATCATAATGTCTGGATCATAATGTGTGGATCATAATGTCTGGATCATAATGTATGGATCATAATGTTTGGATCATAATGTATGGATCATAATGTGTGGATCATAATGTATGGATCATAATGTGTGGATCATAATGTTTGGATCATGATGTGTGGATCATAATGTTTGGATCATAATGTCTGGATCATAATGTGTGGATCATAATGTCTGGATCATAATGTGTGGATCATAATGTCTGGATCATAATGTATGGATCATAATGTATGGATCAAAATGCATCCGCACTCTTAGTGCTCACCACTGCATTTAATGCGTGAAGTTTGACGGAGCCAATGAAGCTTTCAAACTTGTAGGCATATCTATAGAAATATGAGAGCATGTAGTTGTGCATGCGTATAGGTGCGTATGTGATCTTCTGCAGGTGTGTTGTGTGGTAGTCTAAGTGTAGGCTTTCTGCGCTTTTGCGCTTGTAAGTGTGTGTGTGTGTGTGTGTGTGTGTGTGTGTGTGTGTGTGTGTGTGTGTGTGTGTGTGTGTGTGTGTATGAGTTTTAATGTGTGTGCATGTGTCTAGGACTCTAGGTGTGTCTAGGTTTTGTAGGTGTGAGTAGGTGCATGCAGGTATGTGCACGAGTTCGTGTGTGTGTGTGTGTGTGTGTGCGCATGTATGTGTAGGTGTGTGCATGTGTGTGTGTGTATTGTTTGTATGTGCACTTGTTATAGCGCCGCTTCAAGCACTCACTCAGAGGCGCTCCCGACTATGGATCGGACACTGCATCGAAGTTTCACGCCGAAGCGCTGAGCAATTGGGAGTTAAGGACTTGCCCAAGGTCCCTACGCGGCGACTTGAGGTGGATTCGAACCTCGAACCTTCCGGCTTCAAGCCAACGACGCCACCACTACACCACCGCGCTCCACATGAGTATGTATATGTGTATGTGTATGTGTGTGTGTGCATGTGTACATTCGTGTGTGTGTGCACGAGTATGTATATGAGTATGTATATGTGTGTGTGTGGGTGCATGTGTCTGTCTGTCTGTATATACGTCGGTCATCGTCATCATCAGCATCCGCATCCGATCCACTGACCTCCGATGAGATCCGGAAGGTAGTTCGGTGCCCTCTGGATGGTGGAGCAGTTCCACCGTCGATCCGCGAACAGATCCTGGCAGAGGTCGACCGTCTGACCGGCTGCTGCAACGACGAACGGCATGAGTTCCAGGTTCCGTTGGCAGATGGAACGCTGGTCCTTCAACAATCCGGTCGACTTCCGACGGGCGCAGTCGGTCGTCTTGTTCCACGTCTGCTTGTAATCATTCGACAAAGCCCTGTATAACAACAATGGAACAATAGCCGATGCAAAGCCCTATTTAACAACAATGGAACAATAGCTGATGCAAAACCCTATATAACAATAATGGAACAATAGCTGATCATCATCATCAGGAACCATGGGCTCAGCGCCCGTAGATGTCCACTGCCGTCTTCATCAAGCTCCTCCATCGACCCCTGTCCATCGCCGCGTGACTCAGCTCTTGGAGTGATGCTCTCCCCCACCTGGTGATGTCGTCCAGCCACTCCCTATGCGGTCTCCCTCTTCGATTTGTCTCCTCCATCCTGCCGAACATCAGCGTTTTTATTTTAATAGCTGATGCAAAACCCTATATAACAATAATGGAACAATAGTTGATGCAAAACCCTATATAACAACAATGGAACAATAGCCGCTGCAAAACCTTATATAACAACAATGGAAGAATAGCCGCTGCAAAGCCCTATATAACAACAATGGAACAATAGCCGATGCAAAGCCATATGTAACAACAATGGAAGAATATTATAGCTGCTGCAAAACCCTATATGACAACAATGGAACAATAGCCGCTGTAGAAACTCCGCCACTATACGCACTCTGACAGTGCCAGTCCCAAGCCTTGATAAAAGAGGAGGGCGACAGTAAGGCAAATCATCTTTGATATGAAAGTGTCGTTAGCAACATCAACAAGCAGCTGTAGAGTCAAATGCATGCAAGAATTTCGCCCCTGCAGTGCCAATCCCAATCGATTGTATACATTGTGTGCAGCCTTGCCCCTTTCTCTCATGTCCCCTTTGTTTATGTCTGTCTGTCTATCTGTCTGTCTCTCTCTCTCTCGTCTTTGTCTGCAGTGAGAAAGATGGAGAAATGTATAACCATGGCCTGTCAAAACATCCAAAATCTTAATATATTTATCATAATATATTATGTGATATATTATGTGCTCTGGCCAGTAATGAAAAGTATGAAAGAAACATTTCAACAGAGTGTAAACACATCGATAGGCTTGCAGCAGAATTAACTTATAGGCCTACCCATAAATTATAGGGTGTTGCAAACGGTTTAGTGCACATGATGTACGAGTGCGTAAGTATTGTGCCTATAGTTCCCCTATATAGGTACATGTAGGCCTATATTCGGTTTATTGCGTAAATTATAAAAGCTAAATACCTCAGTAACACGCATACGATACTAAAACGTACGGCATTCGTGGACAGCACTTTCGCATCTTAGTTAATTGAACGATTGGACCTATAGCTTTCCGTTTAAAGCAATCTATCATGTCTCCAAATGTTTTAAATCTTCTCTAGAGGTTTTAAACCGTTTTATAGATGCTACTAGAACCAGCAGGGTTTAGTTAACATGGGCAACAAGACACCTTCAAAACGACAATCACTTTTGTGACATCGTATAACAAATATCTTTTCTAAAAATCTCGTCAACAATCGTTTTACAATGTGAAGTTCGTTTAGCCATAAACCACCATCCTCTGTCGCACTATACACCGACACACGATACAAGCATGGATGTCAGCCAAGACAGGAGGGACGTATAGCCAATAGGTCTGGGGCATAGTATAATTATGGGTCTAGTACAATATATGTCGGCAAGAGTATAGTCTATAGTTATAAAGCGTTCAAAGTTTCATATATAACGTATAGGCCTATACACGCCAATGAACTATATGCATAGAGTATAATATATTGAAATGGCTTTCTCAATCTTTGACGTGACGTCGGCTCTTGTAGAACTCTGCACTGCGACAGCCTTTGATCGTGTGACCGCTCTCACCGGTACGAAACAGATAAGATGGACAGATTTCGGTGGCAAAGAAAGCTGTCGGCTGGAAGAATATAAAGAACTGATGGACGGAGAGCAAGAGTGACGGCTTTCGATTGATTAAGGTGCAAAGGATCAAAGCTTTCGACTTAATAAGTTGTAGGTCTTTAAACTGACGGTGAAAGTGGTTATCAAAAGATGCCGCACGGTCAAAATTTAAATAGACGCTCGATGTATAGTTGTAGACCCTATAATACCGCATCGGGGTGTACAAGAAGGCCGCCCGGACTTGCACTTGCAAATGGACAGCTGATCTATTGTTATCGTCACCATCATTTTCAACATTGTCATGATCGTCACTTTCACCACCATCATGATCATTGCCACTGATAATACCACCATTAATGGCATCATCACCGTCGTTTTTATTATTGTCATCATCATTGATCATTATCATTATCATCATCATCATCATCATCATCATCATCGTCGTCGTCGTCGTCGTCATCATCATCATCATCATCATCATCATCATCATCATCGTCATCGTCGTCATCATCACCATCACCATCATCATCATCATCATCATCATCATCATCATCATCATCATCATCATCATCATCATCATCATCATCAACATCACCATAATTACCATAAGTTCCATTAGGCATTTGGTGATGATGGTTATAAGTGTATGTATACGCACAAAATGATCTCCACGATCGGTGGGTCATTTTGTCAAGCTCAATGCTCTGCAGTCATGTGTGTCCATGGTGAATTGTTGTGTCCTCGCTTCTTACATCGTCTATCTGGCATCTGGCGCAATCTGCCATCGTTCCTTTTCTTTTCTTTTGAATCTCGCATTATGTAGAGCATCGGCCTCCGATAAATTCAAGTATTTGGACGTCTAATGGAAGGTTAATCTAATATCAATCATTTACATTATTATTATTTGTTGAATTGGGTTCAGTCAAAGGGCGTGCAACCTCTTCACTGGATGACCTGACCTTGTTTTTGTCTGTAGTTGTACCGAAGTCACTCTAGGCCTATAGATATCGCCGGTGTAGCTGGGTAGAGATGCGACATGGATACATTGAACGCCCTGCTTTGATCAATTCGTTCAAACCATGGCCGTGTGCCGAAAAATTTCTTTCTAAAATCTTCCCATTTCTGGGCCAGTTTGACGTCTTTGTCTCGCGAGCTGCTCTGTCTCTGTCTCTGCCACTGTCTCTGTCTCCCTCCCTCCACTCAGAATCAGTCCGGTTTCAGAAGATTCCACTCAACTGAAACGCTTCTGCTCCGACTCCTCTCAGACATCTACGGAGCGATTGACAGAGCTCAGTTGACCCTGCTGGCCCTTTTTGACGTGAGCGCCGCTTTTGACACTGTAGACCACGAGATTTTGTTAGAGCGGCTGAGTGTTTCTTTTGGTTTGTCTGGTGCATTTTACAAATGGATAGATTCTTTTCTTCATGAACGTTCTCTCTGTGTGGTCCATGGTTCTTCTAGGTCCTCATGGGTGCCTGCACAATATGGTCTACCCCAGGGTTCAGTCCTAGGTCCCATACTTTATATTATCTACACCTCAGGTCTTGCCACACTACTAACAACTCATTCGGTTTTGAGTCAGCAGTATGCTGACGACGTCCAGGCTTACACCCATTGTCTCCCTTCTAATGCTGTCAAAGCGGTTCGGATAATGAGCGGGACTTTGGATGCTCTAGAGGCATGGATGTCATCCAATAGACTACGTTTGAACCCATCTAAGACAAAATTTATTTGGTTGGGCACACGGCATCAGCTTGCCAATCTTGATCTATTTTCTCTTGCATCTGAATTTCCTGGCTTTGTCTTTTCAACCACGGTTCATGACCTCGGTGTCCAACTTGACCAAGAACTCCCTTTTGCTCCTCAACTTCACCGTCTTGCTCGAGACTGCTATTATCAGATGCGCCAGCTTCGCACTGTCATCCGTTCTCTTACGTCTGCTGCTACTCTTACTCTAGTGCATTCCTTTGTTACATCTCGCATCGACTATTGCTCTTCACTCTATATGTATACATTGGCCTCCTATCCAGCAGATTGACTTGTCTTGACCGGGTGTTGCGCTCTGCTGCGCGCCTAATTGGGAAAATCCCTAAATATGGTCATGTCTCAAACTACATGCTTGAGGTACTTCACTGGCTCCCTATTCGCCAGCGTATTGAGTTCAGGGTAGCTGCATTGGTATGGCGATGTTGTCAGGGCCTCGCCCCAATTTACCTCAGAGAGCTATGCAGCTTTACATTGAGTAACCAAGGACGTCGTCAGCTACGCTCTGCTGATAAGGGAGTCCTCTTAGTTCCTTTGCTCGTACTACTACCATGAAGAATCGAGCTTTTTCTGTGGTTGGACCAGTGGTCTGGAATGGCCTTCCTTTTGAGTTACGCCTACACCCTGGGACTCTACCAGGATCCTTCCTTATACTAAACTTAAAACTATTCTTTTTGGGCGCGCTGGAGTCGGGAGCGCCTCTAAGTAGTTTTTTCTTGAAGAAGCGCTATGTAAATGTCCGAATGAATGAATTCATTCACCCATTGATCCATTGATCCATCCATCCATCCATCTAGCCTCCCATCAATCCATTCATCCATCCATCCATCCACCCATCCATCCATCCATCTATCTATCTCTGTCTATCTCTTTTCGCTCACTGAGTCTGAGAGCCGTAGTGAATGAGCGGCTCTATATAAATTGCAGTACATTGTCTCACATGTTGCACTTAGCACAAAACAATTGCTTCCGTGTGTATTCTTTACTCGCGTGTAGACTATAGAAAATTCATAAACACAATACAAGGTTTAGATTTTAGAAAGATGCATCCCCCATTTCTTCTCAATCTCATGAACAGTGCATCGAGAAAAGGCATCGATGTAGGCTATAGTATACTGCATATACGGTATTCATTAAAACGATAAACCTCTATTTGACTTCGCTGTGAAATCCTGTGTATCGAACACAGATTGTGCCAAGCAACTGATCCTATAACCGCATAATTCATTTATCTCCAACATCTAGAGCAAACATTTGGATTCAGGACAGTCTCGACGCCTCTATCTATCTCCTACGAACGCACACAGTTCTGGCAAAGCAATAACCCAATAAACGATGTTTTCTTTGAGCGAAATTACCCTTGTAAGCGATGCTATAGCCTCCAGATAGACACACTCTAATGCTACGACTACTACTACTGATGATGATGATGACGAAGATGATGATGCGGCATGCGCTTTGATGTAGCTGTGGTCCCCTTTGCATCGCCGATCGGAACGGTGTAATAAGGCAGGCAACGCGCTGTTTTGACACATGCCGCGGCGCTACCCGTTCATTACACGAAGTCTACAGATTTTTCTCCTCCGCTAATGAACCTGCAGCCTGGCTTAATTAATGCCCGTCGGCGGCGACGCTAACTTGTTGAAAGGAAGACCCTTCAAGAGACACGCAGAGCATGCCAATCTCTCTGTATAATTATACATGTCTGGAGGACTACCTGAGGCATATGTCATGCAATGCCATTTTGTGTGTCAGCACGAATTTCGTGCCTTCAAATACGCTCCGTATATACATGTATAGTCTATATACGTTTATTCGTCTCTCTGTTTGCTTGCATATCTCTCTCTATGTATGTGCATATATACACACCCATATATACATACACTCATATATTATGCATACAAACATATATAATTGCATACATACATACATACATACATACATATATACACACACATACATACATACATGCATACAAGCATGCAAGCATGCATACATACATACATACATACATACATACATACATACATACATACATACATACATACATACATACATACATACATACATACATACATACATACATACATACATACATACATACATACATACATACATACATACATACATACAACCTATGTGGTAGCACGACATTTAATCCCGCGACACTTAATACCGCGACAGTTAATCCCGGACACTTAATCCCGGCGACATTTAATCCCGCGTCAGTTAATCCCGCGACACTTAATCCCGGCGACATTTAATCCCGGCGACACTTAATTCCGCGACATTTGATACCGCGACACTTAATACCTGTACACACGCGAGTACGAATAATTGTACGACTGTTCAAAGTGTTCAGATTTTCTGTTGTACATCTATATAGGCTACATAAAATTATACATCATAAAGAGTTTTAAACAGGATTTGCTAAGTTCAGTCTACGATAGGACAGTGACATGGAGGCGAATTTTGGCTGCCATTTTATCGAATTTTACTGGTTTTATAATATTTAACTGCAAAGGCTAAACTCTTTTGAACAATACTCATTCATTCATTTCAAGAATTTATATAGCGCACCTTCCAGAAAACCCCTCAGAAGTGGTGAATATTGCTTAGAATATTGCTTTTATAGAAGTTAACTTCTTAAAATGTTATTTTACTTTCCCGGTATTAAGTGTCGCGGGATTAAATGTCGCCGGGATTAACTGTCGCGGGATTAATTGGTCGCGGGATTAAGTGTCGCCGGGATTAAATGTCGCCGGGATTAACTGTCGCGGGATTAATTGGTCGCGGGATTAAGTGTCGCGGGATTATGTGTCCGGTACTAACTGTCGCGGTATTAAGTGTCGCGGGATTAAGTGTCATGGAACCATACTATGTGTACGTACGTACGTAAGTACGTATACATACAGTATACTCACATACATGCACACATATATACAATTATGCATACATGCGTACATAATCACAAACATACAAACCATCGCATTTCCCTCATTTACAAACCACCCCATCTTCATTCACGATCAGTCCTATCCTTTGTTTATCCATTTCTTCGATCCTTTGTCCCTCAATCCATCCATCTTTCAATACCAGCTATAGGTAGGCCTAATCATTTCTTCACTTGTCTATTCATTACACATTGCAATATGAATGCCTAACGAAATGTAGCCTAAACCTGCGTGAAACTATTCGCATATTCTGCAGAGCTCACGTACATAGCGAGGGTCATTTCCTATATAGATCTAATAGGCCTACTGGGCATCGCCAAACCCACATCAAAAGTTTGTATTAAATTGAGAGTAATGGTCACTTGGTCACATTGCTATATATAGTGCCTTCTCCCAGGGTTTTTAAAGGAATTTTTAGAACTGCACAACGTTTTCTTTGCCTTCCCGTCGTCCATTGTAAAGCTTCCTTTTTCAGATTTTTCTGATGACCTTGTTTTAGTACGATTATGATGTTTAGGCCTATTCCTTCTACGAAAAATCGTATACTGTCAATCCGTTATATTATAACGGATGACAATAACCCTTTTGGATAACAAATGACAACGGTCCTTTTTACTGCACAGAAGTGCTTCTACAACCAGTGGCGGCGCCAGCTCTAAAATTTCGGCAGGTCGCGTCGGGGTCATGGGAACTATTTGGCAGGTCGAAGAAATTGATGATTGAATTTAAAGCACATAGCCTAGGCCTTCTTCTCTTCTTTAAGTTTTCTACCCATCGACAGGTTTCAGCTTCCAATGACGTCATTCTTTTCTTCGCTGTTGTTTTCTCTTCAGCTCGTTGTATCGGAGTATCCGTCGGTCATCATTCATCCCAACATCTTCTGTCTCGGTCTTCCTCTCTTTCTTTTCCCCCAATATCCTTTTTTTATATATATGATTTCTCTCTTAACACTCGAGTGTCAAAGAATTTTTGAAGGGAAAGCCTAAGCTGGGTCCGCTCGGACCCCAGTGTGTTCATGCTAATTTCTTGAGAAGGGATTGGAATATCGTAACAGAATTTAGTTCTATGTAAACCCAAAAGAATTTGCAATCGACTGATTTATATCTTGTTTCACAATGGCGCCAGCTAGTAAATAATAATATGTCAAAATCTCGTGATATATACAGGGTGCGCCAAAGAAGACCCCCCTAGGTTTTTGCCAATATCTTGGCCAAAAGTAAGAATTTTCGAAATTAAGTTTAGAGTCTTAAAGACAATTCATACTTACACACGAGGGCAAGATTTCATCAAAATATTTCAAACAGAACAAAAGTTATACGACTTTTAGGGAGGCCACCAGTGATATTTTCATGTTTTCCAAAAACTATTCTTCCTTTATATCACTATGGCATCTTGCATCGGTTGTTATCAAACTTCCCAAATGGCAGAACTTCGATCTTGACCTGTTCCACTTCCTCTCCATTTATTGTTATTTTCACTGCTATCTTCTCCGCTTCACTTATCCTCATAATCTTTGTCTTTTCGATATTTATCTTCAGGCTGTATTTCATTGAGGTCCTATTTAGTTGATCCATCAATTTCTGCAGCCCCTCCTGTGTTATCGCCAGCATTTGCTTGGTCGCTGGCAAATCTTATGACTCCTGGGTTCTTACGTGTACGAGTAGGCCTATTCCACCCACTTTGGCACCCTCTCCTGTCTGTTCCATTGCCTCTTGAATTTGTTCTTCTACGTATATGTTAAAGAGGAGTGATGATAGCGGGCACCCTTGCCACAACCCTCTACCAATTACTCCTTCCTCTGAGCACTCCCCTCCTGTTCTTATCCTTACTGTTTAATTCATATTATAGGTTTCCTATATATAAACCTATAGTTAGACCTCTATACTTAGGCGTATACCTTCTAGATCAGATCAGACGTAAAAGTCAGTTGTATCTAATAATTGCACCACAACACTAAGTGAACTTTTGGGCTGGGAAAAATGCTTTCATTTAAAGCTCTTAAATAAAATATTGCAAAAGATATTAAAAAATTCCAAAGTGTTTTAGGCAGGTCATTAGGCAGGTCGTGAGCAAAATAGGCAGGTCAAATGACCTGCCGCGACCTGCCGTAGCGCCGCCACTGTCTACAACTGCACAAATCCATGTTGAACCATTGCACGTTTCAGGGCCGTAGCAACAAAGAGCGTGGCCCCCTCCGAACATTAGGCTATGTCCGGGTGTCGGGGCCCCTTATAATACAGAAACTGAAATGCGGTATTTACTTTATGCAATATGCAGGGTTTATATTGTATAGACCTGCAGTAGCCTATACGTGTAGGCCCTATATATAAATGCTATGAATGAATGAATGAATGAATGAATGAATGAATGAATGAATGAATGAATGAATGAATGAATGAATGAATGAATGAATGAATGAATGAATGAATGAATGAATGAATGAATGAATGAATTCCGTATTTACTTCACGGTTTTATCAGTAAAACTGACATGGCATGTGCAATAGCGTCAATATATGTCACTTACCTAGTTATACCTTAATTTTTTGCCACATGTGGGGGCCCCCTACAGCCCGGGGACCCCTCCGGTCGCAGGGCACGGAGGGCGGTCGCTACGCCTCTGCACATTTTGTCATGAACTGCACGTTAAAAAAGCGCTGCATGCCGCTCACGCACTCTGCAGGATACAACGCATGGCTCTAAAAGTCTATAGACCTGCGGGTCGTGGAAGATTGCTCAGACCTGTCCCTTCATACATCATCCCGACAGACCATAAAGAGTAGAGTACGACCATCGAGGTCGTCGGGTTATCTGAACCGCGTTTGATGTTGGCGGTGTGACCTCTCGACCTCTCCGACTTGCGGAATGCCAACGGATTGAAGACTATCAGAGCCGCTAAGTGCTCGACCCCTTTTATGGATAGTTACGGTAGACCTGCGCAAGTAAAATCAGATTAATCCTGCTTGTTAGCCGTCTACTTGGGAGCCATGGGTGATTGGTGTGGGGCGGGGATTGTGAATGAATGAATGAAATTTTTTGCACACAAGAGTCTTATGGTGCAATCGTAAGTCACTAGGTACCGTGCAACTGCACCCAGGAAAAGCTAATAGCTTATAATACAACCCTTAGCCCCTCTTCCTTGATCATTGCCAGGGCAGAAATTTGGTGGTTTAAGAGTGTATGGACTGGCCACCCGACCTCACATATGCCGAGGCTAAGAAATTGGAGTCGTTAACACTTCGTACGTTTGGCTGCTTCAGGGTTAGCTCTAAGGGACAGCTCTTCTTCATCTTCTTTGTCGTCTTCTTCTTTTTCTTCTTCAGCTTCTTCTTCTTCTCCTTCTCCTTCTTCTTCTTCTTCTTCTTCTTCTTCTTCTTCTTCTTCTTCTTCTTCTCCTTATTCAACAGCTTCTTATTCTACTTCTTCAGCAATCTCTTGTTCATCTTCTTCTTCGTCGTCTTCTTCTTCTACCTATTCTTCAGCAGCCTCTTCTTCTTGAAGAAGAAGAAGCTGAAGAAGACTTCTTCAGCTTCAGCTTCTTCTTCCTCTTCTTCTTCTTCTTCAGCAGCTACTTATTCCTCTTCTTCTTCAGCAGCTTCTTCTTCTTCATCTTCTTCCTCATATTCGTCTTCTTCATCTTCTTCAGCCTCTTCTTCTTCTTCAACCTATTCTTCTTCTTCTTCATCATCTTCTTCCTCATATTCGTCTTCTTCATCTTCTTCAGCCTCTTCTTCTTCTTCAACCTATTCTTCTTCTTCTTCTTCAGCTTTTTCTTCAGCAGCTTCTTCATCTTCTTCTTTATCTGCTTCTTCTTTTTCTTTTCTTCAGCTTCTTCTTCTTTATCCTCTCTCTCCCTCTTCTTCTTTTCTTTTTCTTCTTCCTTCTCCTCTTCCATTTTTTCTTATTCTCTCGCTTTAGTTTGACTAGGACTTTAGGAGAAGAAGAAGCTGCTGCTGAAGAAGAAGAAGAAGAAGCTGTTGCTGCTGAAGAAGAAGAAGAAGAAGCTGTTGCTGCTGAAGAAGAAGAAGAAGCTGTTGCTGCTGAAGAAGAAGAAGAAGAAGAAGAAGAAGAAGAAGAAGAAGAAGAAGAAGAAGAAGAAGATGAAGAAGTTACCTCAAACAAAGTCACCAATGTGTGAAAAACATCCAAAATTCAAGAAGATGTCCGTCGGAGCGCTAACGTCATTCGTCTTAATCAGATACAGAAACATTCCGTCTGCTTTTATTGCAGCTGTGGAAAAGGGAAACCACAATATGGAAGATGGAATGGAATGAAAATTCTTTCCAGCCTCAAACTGATCGTATAGGATTTTCAAATACTCATCCCTGCGCATTAAATTGCAATGCTATAACATGTCCTGAACTCAACCTTTGGATCGTCCCTTTTCTCTATGTAGATTTAATTGCCGATCCTTCAAAGAAATTGAGTCTGATTTTAACGTCCCGACTGACGACCAAAGGGTTAATCTGGATGTTCAGATGTCATATACAGAGATAGAGAAGACTGCCTGCGGCATTATTGTCAGCTATCTGTATGTATCTAGTATAGCACAGTATATATAGAATAGGTATGTATGTATATATACATACCTATACTATACACTGTACTATACTAAACACATTACTATATTTTATGAATAGTATATAGTATATGCTATATAGATCTATTCTGTAGCTATATACTATATATACCATAAACTATGTATATATATATTACATACTATATATTACATACTATATATTATATACTATATATATATACGATACTATGTACTATATATAATATATACATACTATTTCTATTTTATACGTCTGGTGTCCTCGTTGAAACGAAGTCCCGCAGTCAGAATCAATGGAGGAAGCGAGAAATCGCTTTAGGACGGCGATCTTGAAAGACGGCAAAAGACCCCGCGGGGCAGGAATCACGGAGGCAGGGCGGAGCCGGCGTCTCCCACAAAGTATCTCGAGCATCAGTAGCAGCAGCAGCAACAGCAGCAGCAGCAGCAACAGCCCTATGATGATGCTCGGTTCCATGGCGATTCCGTACGGTGCCCGAAGGCAGCCTCAACATCTGGATTGCGGCGAAGGTTAAATTCAACCGCTGAAGCAATTCATCTACACACAGTTACGCTTCGTCAGGTTCCTACAGCCGGGGGCGGAGCGGTGCGAAGCGCCCGTCTTAGAAAGCTCCGTCGTCCGTCACGATCTGACCGGCTGACCGGGACTCTTGGACGGCGGTACCTGGCGAAAAGTCTTGGGCTGTCGGGGCAGGCTGTTGGCACGTTAAGATGCCATTTGTTACGTTTATTAGGTAGGCATGAAGCGGGGAAACGATCGGAGTGTTTAGCCTGAGGATCATTCGTCGGATGTGTAGAGCGATGATTCGAAGGTATAATCGAAATCTGGCGAAAATGCTGACGACTTGGTGACGGTTGGGTTCAGCGCTCTGGTAACGTTGCAATTCATCGCCTGTGTTATTATGGTTAAGGGAAGAGGAGAAAGGGAGGAGGAGGAAGAGGAGGAAGAAGAGAAAGAGGCGAAGGAGGAGGATGAAAGGAGAAGGAGGAAGAGGAAAGGAAGAGGAGGAAGGAGGAAGAGGAGGAAGAGGAGGAGGAAGAAGAGGAAGAAGAGGAATTAAGAGGAGAAGGAGGAGGATGAAAGAAGGAGGAAGAGGAAGAGGAAGAAGAGGAGGAAGAGGAAGAGGAGGAAGAAGAGGAAGAGGAGGAGGAAGAGGAGGAGGAGGAAGAGGAGGAGGAGGAAGAGGAGGAGGAGGAAGAGGAGGAGGAGGAAGAGTAAGAAGAGGAGAAGAAGGAAGAGGAAGACAAGGAGAAGAAGGAGGAAGAGGAAGAAGAGGAGAAGAAGTGGAGGAACAGGAGGAAAAAGAGGAGGAGAGGAAAAGGAGACGGTGGAAGAGAAGAACAAGAAAGAGGAGAAGAGAGTGACATGAGAGAGAACATGGCTGGCGATGACTTATGACCTGACTGACAGACTCATCCACGAAACGGAGAGAGAATTGTATTATGGTCATTATAGGATGCAGACAAATGCAGCGAGCGTATATATAGACGTATATACAGACAGACAGAGACAGACGGCTAGACGGATGGAAGGAGGGAGAGACAGAGGGATACACAGACAGAGGCACGGAAGGTTGGACGAATATAATATTTATAGCCTATATACAGCAATGGTAGAACGAGAAGCATTGAGAGGGAGGAGAAGTATTCATGTAGCGCTTGAAGATTGATTGCAACACGCGAAGAGTTGTGAGTTTATAAGTCGTGAAGACAGAACTGAAATGCCGAGAGTCAGTCGTATATATATATGTATATATATAATATGTTATATATATATATATATATATATATACTGCAGATAGGTATTAGTCTTTTCCGTTGAAGGTAATGAGCAGTGTTTAATCTAGTCCCCCTCCGCTGGGGGGGGAATTGAGGTTTCTGGGGGGGAGACAATTGAGCGTCCGAAGGACGCTCGTTTTCGGACGCTCGTGAGGCGCATAGTGCACTGAGGGGGGGTAATGGGGAGGAGGCAAATTCCCCTCCCCATTAGAAATTTTTTGAATTTCCACATTGCAATGGCAGTATTTTAAGGTGTCATCTTAACAAAATAGCTGTACTTTTTCAGTGACCCATTAGAAATTTTTTGAATTTTCATATTGCAATGGCAGCATTTTAAGGTGTCATC
The DNA here is from genome assembly GCA_949752735.1 of Lumbricus terrestris. Classification (NCBI taxonomy): domain Eukaryota; kingdom Metazoa; phylum Annelida; class Clitellata; order Crassiclitellata; family Lumbricidae; genus Lumbricus; species Lumbricus terrestris. The sequence continues at coordinate 29,826,164 of OX457050.1, forward strand.
TTATATGATCTTAACAAAATAGCTGTACCTTTTCAGTGACCCATTAGAAATTTTTTGAATTTTCATATTGCAACGGCAGCATTTTAAGGTGTCATCCTAACAAAATACCTGTACTTTTTTCAGTGATCCATTAGAAACTTTTTGAATGTCCACATTGCAATGGCAGCATTTTAAGGTGTCATCTTAACAAAATTGCTGTACTTTTTCAGTGATCCATTAGAAACTTTTTGAATTTCCACATTGCAATGGTACCCTTTGAAGATGCCATTTTAAGAAAATAACTCCATCATTTCAGTACTGATAAAAAGTGTTTTAGGATTTCAATATATATATTATATAATTACAATAAAAAATCTTTATGTATCGTGTTCAGCAGCTCAGTTCTGCTGTTGCTGGGTTATTCTAATGAATTACTGTTTATATGAGTTAATAAGCTGACTTTTCAGCACTGTAATCAGAAACTGTCAGCTTATCCCAGTTTCTCCATATGGCCCTGAGTTGCTGACCATTATACACACTTTCCGAAATCATATTTAATGGTACACAAATCTACCAAGAGCTAATAAACTACCGGTACCAAAATCAAGAAGCCACTAGTCTTGTAGTAATGATGTTGTTTTACTAGGTGTTCAGATAATAGGACCAAAACATTTTGAAATTTGACAGTTTAAAATGTGAAGGATAGCACTTGATAGCCATTCAGTTGTACAAAAATGGTATTTGTACATATATTAACAGTAAATTATACTCATTTTTGCTGGATTTTGTCATATAATATAACAGTAAATAATTACTACAACCATGTAGCAGTAAATAATATTACGGTTATATTATTTTAACAGTTCATGTAATGCAATGATGTAAACACTAAACAGCAACTAAATACTATTACCATTTTGACAAATTTTCTGGAGGAGATGGCCTCTCTGTTTTTAGTTAGAAAAAAATAGTGTTTATCTAAATATATACAGTAAGTTATATTCATTGCAACATGATAGTATCATATATTATAGTAGTAAATAATGTCATTATAATCATATAATAGTAAATAATATCACGATATATTATAACATTTCAAGTAAAACAACGATGAAAAAGTTGCTAAAAATCAATAACTTTTTGTGAAATTTTTCTGGGGGGGGAAATGTCAATCCTGGGGGGGGAAAGTTCCCCCCCCAGAGACGTCTAGATTAAACACTGGGTAATGAGCTATAGTCAGTTAGAATTCGTAAATGCATAGGCGTGTGCTTTTATACGTGGGTCTATGTATATTACTATTCATATAGACCAGGGTTTAAAGTGTGGCTGGACGGTCATGGACGGCGTCCATGCACTTATTTTAAAATCTGAACGACGTCCAGCCACTTATTGGCCAACAATGACTGGAAAGGCGTCCAGACACTTATTTTGGAAAGATAAGGGGCGTCCAGGAACTTATTTTCCCACACTTTAAGTACTGATATAGGCCTATTATAGTCTACACTGTGTCTCGATGAAAAGTAGATCAAAACAAAAGGTGACATTATAGCTCGGTCAAAACTGTCAGAATTTTCCTGAAATTTTGAAAACGACAACAATAGCCATAATACCACCAAATCGTAATGCCGTTTTGAAATGTCGGTGAGTTTGTCAAGTTTATGAACGCTTGAGATGCAGTATATCGAAAGTAGGAAATTTCCAGCATGCGCAAGCTGAAAGGAAGTGAAGTTCAAGATACAGCTGGTGTTGAAAATGCCCTTCCTTGTTAACGGGGACATGACCGTAGACGTATACTCGGGACCAATGCTCTAACATCCCGGGAAATATCCGACTTCATATCCCGCAACTGTAGCTGTCCAAGGGTCCAGACCTCCATCCAGTTGACTATCAAAATCAGGGCTGCTTTTAAGAAATTTTTAGAACTGCACAACCCCCTTCTTTCCTTTTCCATCCTCCATGGTAAATTACTTCCAATCGGATGACAATGACCTTTTTGCTAGTTTTAACTGCACAGAACTTGTGACAGGAGTGCTTCTACAGCTGCACAAATCCATTTAGAACTGCACATTTTGTGTACAACTGTACGCTAAAAAAACCTGATCAAAATCTGGAGCTATAGCGCATAGGCCTACATACTGCAGGGAGGGGCGCGTTTGTCCTTCCCGTAATCGTGACATGAATCACATTATAGGTTGCTTCTGATAGAAGAGTGGCAGCTGTTTCATCAAAGTTCATTCACTCATTCAATTTGCGAATTTGTATAGCGCCTCTTCAAGAAACCTACTCAGAGGCGCTCCCAGCCACAGCTAAAAAGTAGGATTTGAGCGACTTACAGAAAGCAGAGGAACTTAGCCTATATTCATAATTATAGTCGCGTACAAGGCTATAGTGGGAAGCCATTCCTTGCAGATAGCCGGACTCGTTATAGAAAAGGGTGATCATCGACTGGGCCATACAAAATTTTGTTGGGATCTACTTTTCATCCGGGCACAGTGCATATTACAAATGATATTATGCGTATTTAAATATAATATTATACGTAAATATAATATTTTATGACATCATGGTCATCGAGTAAGTCACTAAAATCTTGCTTTGTAGCTGTGGCAGGGCTCCAGGACTTCGTTAACTTTAACGTGCAGTTCCACATGCAAGAACGAAGGACCTGTGCAGTGAAAAATAAGCGCCGGAAGGCGAAATTTCGAGTGGATGACTAAAAAAGGTCATCAGGCTTTGTATGCGGCAACTTGCGATATTTCTGGGAAACCTGGGACAAATATCTGACAAACGACTATAAAAAGGTCAATGAAATTTTTCGTCGCTTACTTACGACATTTCTGGGAAAAAGTTTCAGAAACGACTTCAGAAGAGGTCGTGAGAAGATAATGTTCGCCAACAAAGACACACTAGAAAAACTTCGTGGTTGTGCAGTTAAGCTTATACAAATTTCTGTAAAAAAGCCCAGCTGGGCTCAGTGGACTTTGGCGCCTTTGAGTAAACTCAGAGGCGCCAACGTCTCTTGAAGAGGAGCCATAGATAAATTCTTGGAATCAACGAATGATTAAATATGTGAGTGTGTCTGTGTATATGCATGTATGTATGTATGTATGTATGTATTTATGTATGTATGTATGTATGTATGTATGTATGTATGTATGTATGTATGTATGTATGCATGCATGCATGCATGCATGGATGTATGTATGTATGTATGTATGTATGTATGTATGTGTGTGTGTGTGTGTGTGTGTGTGTGTGTATGCATGCATGCATGCATGTATGTATGTATGCATGCATGCATGCATGCATGCATGCATGCATGCATGCATGTATGTATGTATGTATGTATGTATGTATGTATGTGTGTGTGTGTGTGTGTGTGTGTGTGTGTGTGTGTGTGTATGCATGCATGCATGCATGTATGTATGTATGTATGTATGCATGCATGCATGCATGCATGTATGTATGTATGTATGTATGTATGTATGTATGTATGTATGTATGTATGCATGCATGCATGCATGCATGCATGCATGTATGTATGTATGTATGTATGTATGTATGTATGTATGTATGTATGTATGTATGTATGTATGCATGTATGTATGTATGTATGCATGCATGTATGTATGTATGTATGTATATATCATATGTATGTATGTATGTATGTATGTATGTATGTATGTATGCATGCATGCATGCATGCATGTATGTATGTATGTATGTATGTATGTATGTATGTATGTATGTATGTATGTATGTATGTATGTATGTATGTATGTATGTATGTATGTATGTATGTATGTATGTATGTATGTATGTATGTATGTATGTATGTATGCATGTATGTATGTATGTATGCATGCATGTATGTATGTATGTATGTATATATCATATGTATGTATGTATGTATGTATGTATGTATGTATGTATGTATGTATGTATGCATGCATGCATGTATGTATGTATGTATGTATGTATGTATGTATGTATGTATGTATGTATGTATGTATGTATGTATGTATGTATGTATGTATGTATGTATGTATGTATGTATGTATGTATTCTCAACTTAACTGCATAACTTCTAAATGCATAATACACTTATAATTCCTGGCATTTCACGTTTTAATATAGAACCTTTCGATGGAAAAGAATTTCGGAGATGTGCATATCGCATATATATGTAACATATTGCTCTGTGTACATCAGTCAGACATTATTTGCAGCCAGTTTGGCCATACCAAGGGCGGATACAGAAATTTTCGAAGGGGGGGGCCAAAGTCCTATGGAACTACTTTTGGGGGGGCCACATCTACTTTTCGAGCAAAATAGCTGGTCAAAAAAAAGAAATTTTTGAAATGGGGGGGCCATGGCCGGATTGGCCCCCCCTGGATCCGCCCCTGGGCCATACAAACTATAACCAGGGCAGAGGGCGATTTATGGCAAGCGCAGTGACACAAGCTTAATATTGTGATCGTAATTAAAATCTTGCGCTACCGCATCTGCCATATTACATGTATATATACTATATATATATATATATATATATATATATATATTATATATAGTGCTCCTGCACTATTATGATTGACTGGTCATGGGGGTCAGATGGGCGACGTCCTTAAGCATGCAGAACGCTTTCTGATATTTATGAAACGACTTTAACAAGCATTAAAAATCCTCTACCAGTATAACAATCACAACAGTTTTAGAATGCAAAAGTTCAACAATAATTATAGAGCCGCTGAGTCAGGTATTGGTCACGCAATTAATGCTCAAATAACTCGTGTCATTTGAAATGCAATTAGGCAACAATTAGGCAAGTACTGTCGGTTGTATACTCCAATATAAATTGTGGGGCGCGGTGGTGTATACATGTATGGTCGTCGCCTTGCAGCCGAAGGGTTGCAGGTTCGAATCCACCTCAAGTCGCCGCGTAGGGACCTTGGGCAAGTCCTTCACAGGTCTAAGATTTATCAGAAACCGAGAAAGTCAAAGACTCAACGCTTGGCCGCCAAAAGAGAAATAAGAACCCTGGCAGGGCAACGACCAGGGCGAATGCTTTTACCATCAGGGCATTTGTCATGCCATGTCCTGGTGTCGCCCCCGGCCACTGATATTATACATCAGTGTCTAATGTCTATTAATTGCACAACTTAGGCAGGTTATAGAACACTTTGACCGACTATAGGCAGATAGCATGGACAGACCACAACTCAGTGCTGACAAGTTTGACCAGTGGTCTGTTTCAGTTGCACTGGGGTCCGTATCAGCAGGTGACTTAACTGAATGGTTAACTGAAGGTATTCTGGTATTATGTCGGCTGCGACTCTGCTATTGAATACGTGTGACGATACACCTGGTCAATTTAACAGAGTACTTCTGCACTTAAGAGACCTATGCACATAATTAAGTGCACTGTGCATAAGTCTAAGGCTCTTAAGTGCGTAGGTTCAAGGCAGACCCGGGGCTATGCACTTAAACGTTGTCGATTGTAGGAAGTGTTGCGCTGGGTTAGAATTTGAATGGATGACAATTCTTGCAATATAGCACATTTCACCTTTATCTATTTAATTCCCGTTATAAATGGCTTTACCTTTTATCCATTTAATTATTATGGTAAAATTTTCGCTGTAGGCTACACCCAACTCCACATAAATCAGCGTCTGACCCGTCAGTTATTTGTTTACAATTCTCATTACTGGGCTACACCTTAATTTATCTTTGTCTATTTTAATTGATACAGCAGGCTACACTTGGATATGACTTCTATTATACTTACAGCCATTCGATTCCTGCAGACAAAGCCACCAGATGCGCCAGAAGGATCGTCAGAAGGATGACTCGTCGTAAGAAGGATTTGGCGAGTTGTATGTCCAGAGATTTCGAAGTCGCCATTTTTTGACGATCGTCTGCCTTGGATGAAATCAACTTCCGATTTAATTCCTTGATGCTGAACAGCAAAGTGCAGTTAGTGTCTGCAAGTCTACGATGACGTGATCTTTCCTCTAAATTATTCCCGCGGCTGGTAAAGAATTTCGGCAACAGCTAAAACCTCTCTCGATCCTGATGACGACGATTCTGGTTCTCCTGTTCTTTCAAACAGTGCGACAACTCTTATATTATATTATACTACATAAATAAATAACTAAATAAATAACTAAATAAATAACTAACTAAATAAATAAATAAATAAATATGCTTACATTCAAATGCTCTCCAATGGTATCGTAGGCATAATACATGTAGGTTAAAACTGAGGTGTAATCTGAACTCTTCGATTATAGACCTGGGTGATATAGACCGGGGTGATATAGACCTGGGTGATATAGACCTGGGTGATATAGACCTGGGTGATATAAACCTGGGGTGATAATCGGCAGATATTTGGTATAAGTCTATACAATACAGGCCTAGGTCTAAGCACGTGGCGTAAAGTCATTTTGATGAATGCAGAGGCGTATACGCTATAGGCCTACACAAAAGTTTGGGTTTCCATTTGTGTTTTACAATTGATAGGATCGCAAAATTACCTAGAATAGACACATATTTAGTTAAGAAAAACACATATTGGAAGGTTGAACCCGTAAGATACCCTAAATACATTCATGAATGAAGCTGCAGAGTATACGGTACAGGTAGTCCCATGAAGAGCTTAAAGGCAGAACCTATAGCATAGCCTATAATATTAGTCTATATAGCCTACGATAGAAGATTTAAACTCGCGACTTAAAGTATATCGACTAATACAGTTATGTTCAGCAAGACTACAGTAAGCTTCTTCCAGAATCTTCTCCAAGCGAAATTGACAAACTATTCAACAAACTTATAGCTGACAAACCTCTAAGACAAAGACGAGTCTCCAATGACTTCTGTCGAGTGCATCTCCATGACAGGGTATAATCCTTCATTTATAATAGACTCAAAATAATAGGCTACGTGTCTTCGCATCGAGTAGAATACTAGAATCGTGATGTGTAGCAACGTAAGAACGAACGGACGAACAGAGAACGCCTGCGTCCCTATATTTCAACACACCCTACGGTGGTTTGCGAGAAATCTCCTTTGTGAGGAGCAACCATAAATCGCCAGAAACGTTCAGATCATAACTTAATTGAGCAATAATTAACCGTCTTACGCACAATGACTATAATAGTCTACTGTTTAGCGCAAAGGGACCGCGAGGCGTCATCCCCATCTCTCGCTTTAAAGCACAGCACGCGTTAAATCTCAGCGAAAGGATAACAGATGAGACTTTGTCTCTTCTTCAATCCCCAGTTTTCACGATGAAGGGAGTTTTGCTGTAGAACGAATAAGAATCCACTTGCTACGTGTTAAACAGAATCGCAATTACTATGTTGGCGCACGCACGTTGTAACGTTCTATTGATGAATTTTCTCTAACGTTCTGCGCTACGCATCAGCTCCCACTGAGGCTCGAGCAACTCCATCCAACCTCATAGTATCTATAGTGTAGGCCTACTGGCACAAGCGCATGCGCAACTCAGGAATATTTCTTACCGTATACTCAGATTGGCACACATGTATATATATATATAGGCTATATATGTGTAGGCCCTATATATATATTATATATTAATAATAATTATTATATATATATATATTGCGATTCCTATCATATCGAATTATTTCCAATTACACGACTTAGATATGTGATCAATTTTCTAGACATTTAAATCGAGACCAAACTCGCCGTTTCTATAAAGATGCAGTGCACTCGTCAATGATGCACGCAGGTTGGCACATCTCACCCCCCATTTCTTCCAATTCCACCGTCGCCCAAGGGTTGTCCGCTTGCCTCCCCCCCCGTCTCCCCATTGGCCGCGGTGCTTTTGGTCGGTCGTGAGTTTAGTCGGCGATCGGTTGGTGGCGCTTTGGTCTCGGCTTCTTTTATCTGCTTGACGCCAGATTATATTGTACGACTGAATCCTGAGGCTGTGTCGGCAGCCAACACGCCCGCAACGACTTCTGATTTATGATGCCCAATATTCTTCTTGATATTGCAATACATTACGAGCGATTCCTTCTACTGCACAGTGTAGGCCTGCACACACGCATACGCTCATCTATGCACTCAAACACACACACACACACACACACACACACACACACACACACACACACACACACACACACACACACACACGCAACCTATATGCACAACCTATACACTCACACGCGCGCGAATATATACACACACATGCACACACACACACACACATCCATATGCACAAGCGCACCTACAAACATACACACGCCTACACACAAACCTATGCACAAACCTACACACCCACACTCGTACGAACGCTTATAGGCTACACCTAAACACACACATGCGCACCCCCCCCCACACACACACACAAGCGGACACCCACACCCACCCACACCCACCCACCCACACCCACCCACACCCACCCACACACACACACACACACACACACACACACACACACACACACACACAAGTACAGTATGACTGCATTTTTGCATAACCTAATCTCTCTCCACATAATGTTCCGTTGGAGGTGTGGACACCTCTGTAAACTATCGGAAAGTAGTAAAAGTTGTCATGCAGTCGGCCATAGGCTTATAGACAATTAGGCCTATTATACACAAACAGAAGCCTATCTATAACGAGAAAAAGTTTACACAATTAAATAACGACTGTGTGACTGTTAGAGCCACGTGTTTCAATTCCACTGGTCCTGTTATCTTGTTAGACATGTTTAACGACACTGCCATATCAAAGATGATTACTGTCGCCCTCCTCCTTTATCCAGGCTTGGGACTGGCACTGGCAGAGAACAACCAGCGGCGGAGTTGCTCTAGTTATCTGGGTTCGCTGTGATTTTATTGATGAGCGGTTGGAGATTGAAACTGACCGAAGTTCTATGAAAATGAAATGTATGGGTTTAACGACTCTTTTTCATATCGAAGATGATTTCAGCGTCGACTCCACGTTTATATTGCGACCGAGCCACCCGCAGTATGTAAAGATCCGACCGGGGAATCGAACCCGCTCCGCCGGCGCGGCGAGCGGGCTACAACCCACTCGGCCACACAGGATCCTCTACCGAAGTTCTAGACTCTAGAGTCTTATTTATAAGACACCGACTGCAGTGTTCCACGCGTTTACCGCTTGTTAGGGCTACTGCTCCGTGCTGGCAGATTGTGCGTCGTAACGATAAACATTTATCGACGACAGATGATCGGGAAAGCCAACGATTGGTGATAAAATGGGCACAGGTTCTCTCAGTTCTCTGTCTGTCTGTGTGTCTGCCTGTGTGTCTGCCTGTGTGTCTGTCTGTGTCTGTCCGTTTGTCTTGTCTGCATCAAGCCAACTCGCGCTTTCTTTCTGCGTAGGCTAACCGCCTAACCCGTGTTTCTCTGCATATATTACTTTACCTCATTATGCAATATTACCACTATAATTATGTTTCTTTCGCACTTCAAAGACTGCCTTATGCTGCAGTGGTTGAATTGGGAGAGAGCGCTTCTGAGTAGTTTACAATGATGATGAGCTATATAAAAACTCAATAGTAATAATTATAAGCTTATGGGTGCTTCACGTCAGTCTCACGCTGTCCCCCGTCACCCCCTATAGTGTGTATTCGGCCTCCCGTCGTCAGTTGAGGGTCTCGCGCTCTCGCACGTCGGTGTAAGATAGGCGCACCCTCCTCTCTGTAGATTCGTCTCTCTTAAACAATCTGCCACCGAACGTATAATCACTATAGCATCTCCAACAGTTCAGAAAACGTTTCTGCCCATCTTAAGACTCATTGTGCTCCGTTCTTCATAATAGGTAACCGCGCTAACGCTCTATAAAATTGCTCTTACAAGCACGCAGCCTACGTACCTGAATAAGCTACACGTGGAGTTGATGGGTTTTAGTAATCAATTTAGATACGGTCAGTGGCGTAGGCAAGGGGGGGGTTTCGGGGGTTAAAACCCCCCCATTGGCTCCGAAAAAAGGTTTTTTTACGGTTATTTTTCCATTTAAGTAAGAAAAAATAGCAAAAAACAGGGTTTCCGGCCATAAACCCCCCCCCCATGAAAAATTCCTGGCTACGCCACTGGATACGGTAAATGCCTATTGAGATCAGTGGCGGCGCTGTGCTATACGATTTCAGCAGGAGGTCCCGTCTGAAGTCATGGAAGTTTTTCAGCAGGTAGAAGTGATTGAATGTAACGAAGATATATAGGCATAATAAGTTCTAAAGAATTTTTGGTAGGTCATAAGGTCGACCACGAATAGACTAGTAAAACGACCTGCCGAAGTCGATATAGATCTTGGGGCGCCATTGAAATTGTAGGCCCCTTAGGCCTATTATGAAAATTTTCTCGTTACACCATGATAATTCTTTAAATCTTTACTAAACTCACTAGCCTACTAAAGATGTAATATAATATTCCATATGCTATAAATTGACAACTTCTCTTTCGTTGCGACTTTTAAAGGTTACAGACTACACTTTGCTCTGTGATTTACATAAAACTGACGTTTTGAAGATTCAAATTTCCTTCTGGCCAAAAACCGGGACAATTTGGCCGTTTTGCCTAAGTGATCGGGACACCGGGACGCACTCGGAACGTATGGTCACCCAGACTCACCCTAAGCTAGATAATCTTTTGGTATTACGAGAAGAGGTGTGAGAAAGAACATATGTAGGCCAGCATAGCATTATCGAGTACTATAAAGTATTACAAAGTATTGGCTGACCAAGTGGGTCAGTGATAGAGCATATCTTCATACCGTCAGTCCAAACAGCATCGTGATGGCCTCTGGGCTTTAAGATGGAAGAACGCGAAATGGGAGATATTGGACATTTTCGGATTACTCTACGGGGCACGGGCAGAAGGCGTTTGGCAGAATCTAATCCGCTGGGTAGGGTGGTCATCGTCGTTAGGGGCATATTATACCTCAGGGCAGAAACGCAATGCGAATGGGAAATGCATTTCAAATTCAATTGAGATTGAGTTAGATGCGAGTTTCTCCGGCTGGTTACTTAACGAGTAAATCGGGTTTGCATTTGATATGGTCATGTGGTCTGGGAAGCATTGAACAGGGGAGGGTCCTTATAGGAGGGAGGAGGGAGTTCTAATATGGCCCGGGTCCGTCAGGGCAGCAGTGAGGAGGCTCCTATCTGCCAAGAGCTGTTCCAATGCTCAGTTATATTCTCTGGCAAGTAGCCATGTTGAACTAGACAGCAGGGCCGAATTAAGGCATGTTCAACATGTTCGGCCGAACAGAGGCCCACACTTTAGTGGAGCCCCACACATGCGCGAAAAAATCCGATTTTAATTTTTTTTACCAAATTTCAACCAAACGACTAAAAAAGGCCATCAACGTTTTGGAGGGAAATAATCGGTATATTCTACGAAATTTTCGACCAAACGACTAAAAAAGATCTGCCAAAAATTTCCCGAACAGGGTCCCCACATTTCTTAATCCGGCCCTGCTAGACAGTCCATCACGGACTGTAGTCTATTGTGCTACTGTAGTCTAAAGTCATCCCTCTTAGCCGAGGCTGGGTCATGAGCACTCCTGATTAAACAACTCGACGGGTGTTATATAAAATGAAAGTGCTAACATTTCATACTAATGGATGCCATTCAGGGCTACCTTCAGGGACTGCTAATCACTTCACTCCATACTCGTTGATCACCTTCACCAGAACCACTAAGAAAGATGGATCACAAGAAACGAGATTCATTGCGCAAAATCAGTGATAAACAACACCTTGATAGCAACAGGAAGCTTCAGACAAAACCACTTAGCCTACACCCAAAGATAACGCCATATGAACCTAACTGGCCAAAGAAAAAGATAAATTTTAAAAAGACGTGCTTAGATGTAACGCACGTGGCATGCTCTGCAGTCAACCAGTAATTTGAAGCACACTTCGTACCATAGCATCTGTGAAAAACTTCTTTTGAACACACAACAACCAACTGGTAAAATGTCATCATAAACACCATGCAATATTTGCAACCTGGAACACATATTATGATTATTCATGTATGACTGGGTGGTGGTTGGATTCTATTTGAAAAATGCTGCCACTTTCAAACCACGGGAACTGAACTCTAAACAAAGGATAGACAGACTAATCATATAAAACTCTAATTATAATACATATATAATTAGCGTATTTACTAAGAGCAATTTAGAGCATGTTATTTTTATATATATATAATTATATATATTATATATCTAAATAAAATTATATAAATAAAATATTACATATAAAATAATATAGTTAGAGCATGCTATATATTATATCATATATATATAAGTATAATATTGCATAAATAATTATGCATAATATGCATTGCACACTCATGTAGCATTTTTGTGGCAAAGAAAAGCAGTGTTTCTCATATACGATATAATAATCATAAACAGTGTTTTATACATACATTATACCCAATAATCCATACAATATATTACATGTGGCTACAGATTCAACTAGGAATGTAAAGGCTCCATAAAAAGACCAACTTTAGTTTTCCACAGCAGTTGGAAGGCTAAAGAGCACCACTTTGGATCAATATGGCAGCACTGTGAGCAAATGCACCACTTCACTTTGTGGATTGTCCATTTGGGTTATTCTAGGGTGTCTACTGGGGGAAAGATTGCATGGTTTCTTTCAGGGAATTTTTTCAATTGCACAAACCTTTCTCTCCCGTCCTATCCTCCATGGTAAATCGCAAAGCTGACGAGAGAAATTCCGGGGCCCTGGGCAGAGCAGTCACAGGCCCTAAGCTATCGTAAGACTTTATGAGAAAATAATTTTAAAAGAAAAAAATTGAAATAATAAAAATGCAGGTATGATATAATAAGATATTATATTTGTATATGTAATATGATTCTATTCAGCTGTTCAATTTTTAAAGTTTAAAATGATTGCAGTTTGTTTATTCTCTGTAATATTTCATTTAAAAAGGCATAAAATATAAACTTTTCTATATACATAACTACCTAGCCCGGCCCTGGATGTCGCCAGGCCCCTGTCACTCAGACTAATAAATCTCAGTGGCCATGGTAAATCATTCCAAATCGGATGACAACGAACAGTGGGCCCTCCTTAAGTAAAAAACTTTAAAATAGCTTAAAGCAAATGATAAAAATAAGAGATTAGTTTAAAATTAATAAATAATGCAACTCTTGAACAATGTACAAACATTTTATTTTATTTTTATTTTTCATATATAACTATTTTTTTGTTCACCTTGTAACTGTGTTGCGGCTTGTCAACCTGATTTCTGATTAAACGAATATATATATATAGTTAAAACTGTTTTTAACTGCACAAAAATGATCCTACAGCTGTACAAAAATTCATTTGGAACTACACTGTTTGTGTAGAACTGCACACAAAAATACCCTTGGGAAATGGTCATATAAACTTTAGACAAGGAGAGCTAAGCTTAATTTTAATGATGCATCCAAAACTAATACATACAATTATTTCAATTCAGGCTGTGGTGCAAAAACCAACTTGTTGAGTCAGATAGAAAAATGCTCAATCTGATCCTTCATAAGTGTTTGCTGGTCGCGCCCTTATTAGATGACACATAACAACATAATTGCTGTATTAAATCATAATTAACTCCAGGTTTTAAACAGAAATGTCTGTTCCCCCTGCTGGTGATGTCAAAATTGACAAATCATTCCCAGCCATTGTTTATCAACAACCTTCCCACGAGTCATTGTGTTCATGATCGAAATCTGAACCTGCCCAATAATTACCAATTTGTCTATCTTAATACTTCGCACACAGTAGTCGTAATTTCGGCAATAAAACCACATGATTTAATGAATATTTTAAACAAACCCAGTTAAGCATATTAACAACCAATTAAGTACAATACCGCAATGTACACATAATTATAACCAGAGAATCGAAAAAGAACAAACCATGCAAGAATATTTCATGTTTAACAAACCAGATACCGCGTCAAAGCTATTCAAACAGACCGAATTTCTCCAAGGAACTACTCCCCTTCACGAAAATTCAGCAATTAATTAATTAATTAAAAGTAGAAAACTAACTAACCCAAGTATATAGTGAGTGAGTAAAAGCTGAGAATTAAGTTAGAGATTCGATTTGTCAGAACTAAAACTATTTTGATGCTAAACAGGAATGTCCAAATGCAAATTTTCATCGCTGAAACATCCAACAGTTTTGTCATTGCGTAATAAAACAAACACATCAAAGACACTACATTACAATAATTAACCGAAAAGCCCAAGTATGTATGTATGTATGTATGTATGTATGTATGTATGCATGAACACTTGCCATAGCACCCCTTCAAGATTTCTACTCAAAGACGCACCCGACTACAGTGCATACACTGAATTGGACTTTCATGCCGAAGCGCCTGAACAATTGCGAGTAAAGGACCTGTTCAGGGTCCCTACACGGCCGCTTGAGGTGGATTCGAACCCGCAGTCCTCTGGCTCCAAGGCACCGAACATACCCATACATCACCATGCTCCACAAGTAGTAAATGCTTCTGAGATTCTGTTCACAGAGAAACAGCAAGTGCATTGAGTGATGTGGGTTCCATGACCTCAACACTCTCCAAGCACTTCCAAGCTCACGCAGCCACTTCGTACTGTTAACTTTCATTCCAAAACTTTTAGTCAACGTACCGTAATTAGTAATTTCTATAGCGCCACTCATAGCCATGGCCACTGAGTAGCACTCCCAGCAGGAGAACCCAAGAAAAGAAAGGTCTTAAGAAGAGAGATATATATAAATAACGATCCAGAAAGAAGAGTCCCACATAGAGTGGATGGAGGGGAATTCCATAAAGAGGGCCCAATGATGGTAAAGGATCGAGTTTGAGCAATAGTGGTCCTAGCTCATGGGGCAAACAAGTCAGACCTGTCCAGAGAACGAACAAACAGGATGCACCATAGTTCTGCTCTGTATGCCTGATGGTCTATTGATCAGTGGCTACAAAGGTAATAAATTCCATAACAGAACAATCTTTAAACACCAGGACCAAAATACTTATATATTATATATATATATATATAAAATTATATATTCATTTACTGAGCTCTCAGTGACATACTGCACCCAGTTACACAGAATGACATGCTAAGGAACAAATTAATAATTAATATTTCCTTAATTAAGAATGCCATCTTCGTTTTAGAACGCAAAAATAATCAGCATATCTGATTATCTGTGCTTCTGCTAAATCACATTGTTTTTAATTCAATAAAAGAATAAAAAATACTTCCATAGTATAGCATTTGTAATGGCCCACAGTTCAAACAATTTCAAGTATAACCATCAAATACACATTTCACAGAACACACGTTTCATCGCAACTTGACTTAAATTTGAATCTACTACAAGAATCGCAAATGTACAACCAAGTCAAGTACTTTGCAGTTCAGTACTTAGCTACAGACAGATACTTAACATCAGTGCTTGCTTACCATGGTACTTACAATAGCTTTTCGATAACACTGATCCTTGGAAGTCAATTTTTTTTAAAAACTGTTGTAGCAGTAAATTTCAATTTGCTACAAGAATTGCAACTTCTGTTCAACCAAGTCAAGGACGTTGCAGCTAAAATTTAACCACACACAGATAGATGGCATCATCAGTGCTTACAATAGCTTTAGAAAACACTGATCGAAGCCGATTTCCATAAACATACGTGCATAGCATACAGCACATGCCATTGTAACAGCATGTGCTGTATTACGGCGCCATATAAATTGTCGTAATTATTATTATTATTATTATTATTATTATTATTATTATTATTATTATTATAGAGACTGAAAATATGAATTCAGGTTTGTTCAGACTTCATGTTAACTGGGAAAATCCCAAATATGTTTCATCAGACAAAAAAATCCAACATATCATTTCACAAAGCATTTCAATGTACAGAAATCATGCAAGCTTTAGGATCTGTAGCCTGCAATTCAATCTACTATTCCCTAATTCCCTGAACTCAAACAACAGAGTTATGTAAATACCTTAATGATGCTTATACCGACACAAAGTACACCATCTATTCTGCTCATAGTCTATAAAAACTGCCATATGCTATCAATTAACCCAAACTGTGGCGTTTTACGGAAAAGAAGACTATGGCTATAATTATGGGTCATGCATGCCAAATAAGAAGAAGATCCATCCCTTCAGCCAGCCCTGAGGCAGCAATGAGTATGAAGTGTTAGCGACTTCATTTTCTTAGCCTCAGCATATGATGGGTGGCCAGTCCTCTCCCTCACCGTCTCTTCCTCCCACCAATTGTGTACGGTCACCGCTTCTAAACACTCTGGAACAACCATGGTGCATAATTTTATTGCAGTACCAAACAGACCGAGTTGCTAAGCAAACCAGAAAAATGTATAATGTAATGAAACATAATGCCATAACATTGGATGAGTTACCCGGTATAGAGCACCCTTTCACGACGTCTCCTCACTGCTCAGTCATTTATGCAAACGATTATTATGCAAATAATAATTAAAGAAAAACCCTTCCACTAACATCTTGTTACAATCAAAAGAGAGGTGTCCACCGTACCAAATCGGTGCCTAAGCTCAGAGTCCACAGAGCGGACCAAACGAATTCTCAAATAAATGTGGTGTTCACATCCTTCAGCACGCTACTCTCACAATCTACGATTACGATTACAGTCGACCGCTACAGACAAAATAAAACTAAAATGGCCACACCAACAATTATTACAAGTTACATGATTCATTGTAAGTAGAAGTAAGACTAGCTTCATGAGGAACAATGCAATTAACGATCCAATGGGGGTGGCGCTGTGAAACAGCATCATCTCTACGCTCTCTTAATAATAAAACACTGGCGACATCAAGTGTCAGTTGTGATCACAACTACCCCAAGGAAAGCCAACGATTGTTAAACCAGTCAGCAACATCGTGTGAAGGACATGACAACAAATTATATATCGCTAAATACATACATGAGCAGTGATAACTCTATACACCACCCACCTTAGCCATCTAAACACCACCCACCTTCTCTGAACACCACCTACCTTAGCCATTTGAACACCACCCACCTTCTCTGAACACCACCTACCTTAGCCATTTGAACACCACCCACCTTAGCCATCTAAACACCACCCACCTTAGCCATTTGACCACCACCCACCTTAGCCATCTGAACACCACCCACCTTCTCTGAACACCACCTACCTTAGCCATCTGAACACCACCCACCCTAGCCATCTGAACACCACCCACCCTAGCCATCTGAACACCACCCACCTTATCTGAACACCACCTGCCTTAGCCATCTAACCGTCTGCTAAGTGACACTTTCGATTTTGAATCTCAACCGACCAATTCTGCTTTGTGAATAATCTGGTTTTTATGATGTTGCATTTTTATGTGCAATGGAAATTTCAAGATTACTACTGTATTCTCTTGTATATGTCTATAAATTTATATAGCGCCTCTCGCAGTGTACACTAATCAGAGGTGCTCCCTGCGTGAGAGACCAAGAGAGTGGTCTTGAGACTGCGAAAAGAGGCATTTAGCCCACCAGTTAATAAGGGAATTCAGTAAGCAGTGTTTACATCAAGCTAAAAACCGTTGGATCTGACATTTGGCAGCTCTCATTGAGATTCATCACCTGACCTATATAATATTTGCTATATAAAATTGGAAACCCATTATCCAAAGGTGGATATTTATTTCTTGCTACAATGATTGCTGTTACACATTATATTTCATGCGGTGCATGCCCTACCTAAATAGTGCATATCAAGTAACACAGATTCACCAGATATGGGTAGGGTCCACGCTTGCAAGAATTTGTAGAGCAACCGCCTCCAGATGAGCAATTTACCCACTGAAAGAGTAGACGCAAACAATGGCACCATGCATAATGACGTACAAAACACAAAGGTCATGGCATTCTCGTAACTGTATACGAAGTCGCACATGTAATTAATGGCCAGCGATAAAAAATGAACCCTGCCTAAGCAATCTGATGTCGTGTTTCAGCTCTTAATCATCAGTTTGTTTACAGATGAAGAAAGCTATCAATAGAATAGAATCACACCAAAATTCACCACTAATGAACTCCAGACAATGCCAGTTAGGTCTATGTATGCTTATAAGCAAATTAACAACTATTCAATCGCAATGCTCAGAACATATTGTTTAGGCGTCTCTAAATACATGAATGTTAATGGGGGACAGCTGTGCATTAGGGAATTTTCTTATCCTTTTAGGGTTGTCCTGCTGACAACATCTGCAACATCTCATCTTGAAAATTTAGTTTCTGTTTCATTTTTAAGTTTACCTGAGATATCTGTTGTTGCTACATCAATAACTGGTTGACTGATTGATTGATTAAAGTTTACAGAGATCCTCAGTTATAATTCACCAAAATGAATACTTATAACTTCATCCTCCAAACAAAAACCTGCACTCAGGGACCCTTTCAAAATTAAGTTAGCACTAAAACAAGGAGCAATATTGTTTTGCACGGTAGCTCTAAGTGTCTCCTCAACGTCCAAGGCTTAAGCCAGAATAAAATGAACTAGTGACCATGAACAAGGTAAACTTTTTACTTACTAAATCCATTTCCAGTTGAATTGCCTCTCTTCTAATTCCAATGAACCAACCACACGCTACTACGACAGTTGAAGACCATAAAATGATTCACAGATAGCTTAACAATTTTCTAACATGACCAACATTTTCTATCACGATTTCGATCACACGCGATGACTCAGCAATTAAATTTGTAGCGCACGTGAAATTCACCTCGTTCTAAAGTACCATTATCAGTCAAACCTGCTCATCTGAAATATTAATCCGTGTGTGAAACAGTTCACAGTAAACGTATCATTTGTTGAATTCGTTTATAATACACAAAAAATAACATGCTTTCCTACATCACAAATTCAACACCGCTAACTAGCTTCGAATAGAAACTCGAGACAAGAAGCCAACAAGACGGTCAAGGCAGACACAAAAAACAGCCAAAAAGTAAGTAAGCAGTGATGCATCGATGCAAGAAAAACAACCAGCCATTTACTATTAAAAGAAGTAGCCTACAACAGAAACACTTTGACAAACACCACTCACCTAAATCTCTTTTTCGCAGAAAACCAACACGACGCCCCGAGAGCATCACGTCAGCGGGTGTGACTCACAGAAAGACAAACAGAAGCGCGACGATATAGCGGTGCAAGATAAACGACGTCTCTAGAAGATACTTTACAGTTGATTTTTACACGAACGCCTCTCACAATAATGACGACAACAACGATGAAGACACAACCACAGCGGCTCTTTAGAACAGAACTCATACAGACAAAAAGTCAGACATGATGTTGATAAGTTGAACTTTAACCCCAAATCGCCAACTCAGCAAGTGGAGCAGCTGCCCTCTGGCGGCCGGTAGGTTGGCGTCGCTTCAATCGGCTTTAGTTCGATCACTGCGGACAAGAAAACATAAAGGGTTAACGAATGGAAGCTATAGATAGGGATAAATTATTGCTTGCAAGGCATAAATGTTCAATCTTAAAAATGACTGAAAGATATATTTTTTTATCAGTGTTTATCAATGTTAAATTTTCAAAGAAACAAATAATTTAGAGAGATCTTTTTTTTATCAGCGTTCAATAAGTGTTCAATTTTCAAAGAAACAAATAACAGATATATCTGTTTTCATCAATTGTTGTCAATTTTCAATTTTCAAAGAAACAAATCATTCAGGGAGAGATCTATTTTCATCAATTTCTGTCAATGTCAATTTTTTAACTAAACTAATAACTTAGAGATTTCCATTTCAACAAACATTTATAAGGCAATGTCACTACAGAGTATTCGAGAACAGCAAACGCAAGAATGGTTCACAGCAGTACTTCTCAACTTTCTGATGCAGACCACTGGCAATTGCCTATTAAAGTAGCAAAACTGCAACACGGACCAGCTTTCAACAATAGTGATTTATAGCGTACATATATGGCACGATATATTAGAATTCCGATTTCATAATGTTGTCAATGTTTATCACAGCTATACTCTTGTTACCTTCTCCAACATCCGAACGATCTTTAGTTTCCATTCCAGGAAGAGCAGCTGCAATACGTCTAAACATCTGCAATAAAATGTAAGTCAAAAGCAACTAATTAATCAAAACGTTCACAAGGAAAGGTACGAAATTTTCATTTGTTATATAACAACATCAATATCATAATACACAATACAACTGTAAATTGACAATGCCCTTCCTGCAAAGTTCAATGTTGAAAACGATCATTTTACTTGTCTGTATTTGATTTTGTCAGTTTTTGAAGATATAAATGCGCAATTGCGCATATAATAATAATAATACTAATAAATAATCAACACTCGCAGAAGAATAAATCATGGGAAAAAAGTAGGGTAATAATCAATACTCGCAATAGGAAAATAAATAATCAGCACATGCAGTATCATTATCATCATCATTCATGATTATTATTATTATTAAACATATTTGATTATTATTATTATTATTAAATAAATTTGTAACGCGCGCAAGGTCACACCGAAATGTGAATTTGAGGCGCAGAAAGCTAAATTAAGATATTAAAAATCAATACGGACAAGTAGGATAATAAGAATCAATATATCCGGTGGTAGGATAATAGGTAATCAATCCATGAATTAGGATAATAAATGATCAATTGATGAATTAGGATTTGCAGCCAAGCAACAGCAATTGCAGACCTGCTTGATGTTGTATCCAGCCTTAGCACTCGTCTCAACAAACATCACATTCAGTTCCTTGGATCGTCTCTCACCTTCTTCGAATGACACTTGCCTTTGAACAACATAATTACACAAGATACACTAATGACAGCCACAACAGGAACATCTAAAGTACACTTGGCATGCTGGTTACTTAGCGTAAAAAAGAATACAAGATACAGTAATGACAGACACAACAGGAACTTCTAAAAGTACACTTGGCATGCTGGTTACTTAGCGCAAAAAGGATACAAGATACAGCAATGACAGCCACAACAGAAACTTCTAAAAGTACACTTGGCATGCTGGTTACTTAGCGTAAAAAGGATACAAAATACAGTAATGACAACCACAATAGGAACATCTAAAAGTACACTTGGCATGCTGGTTACTTAGCGCAAAAAGGATACAAGATACAGTAATGACAGCCACAACAGGAGCATCTAAAAGGCATGCTGGTTACTTAGCGTAAAAAAGGTAAATGTAAATAAACACTGCTCTACACATAGTGGAAATTAGTAAGTTGGCAAAAACCTGAATCAACTGCAATTACTAATAAACTGATTTCTCTTTGGTACCTGCTAGATAACACTACTTTTGAGAAACTGTCCCGCTTATCTTTACTGATGATAATTACGAAAATCTTATCACAACGCAAAAAGTCTTAGTTGATGGCTGCTTTACGTGAAATCACGATCAAGAATCAAACTCCGCTGAAGACGCATGGTCAAGTTCAATTGGGTAGCAAACCGGATGGATAACGAGTCTAGTAGAATTATTACTACCGGTAATTAAATTTCCAATGCATGCACAGTCACACTGAAATGTGAATCCGAGGTGCGGATAGTCGGCCACCAGAGGAACCTGTACAGTTAAATATCTAAGTGTTTGCAAGTCAATGGGAGATTGAAGTTTTGAGCCGCTTATTTCAGGAAGTCAATTTGAGTTACAGTGAGAGATAGCGGCAGTCGAATTTTATTCCTTGGGGCAGAGGCATGATGCACATGTGAGCCCATAACTGATCTGCATCATGGCTCACCTAAAAGACCGATCCAATCTAATCTAATCTAACCTAATCTACACATTTGCAAAGCGTTTCTCGTAGCAGAACAATTCAGAAGCTCTTTCAGTGCAACAGGCAAATGAAAAGTGAAAGGTTTTGAAGCAGAGCAGAGATACAGATGAATTCCCCACCAGAATCCTGCTACAAATTGCAGGGGAAGGTCATTCCACAATATCAGAACCCTGATGCTGGGTTAATGAGGTTCGTGACATAGGTACAAAAAGATCAAAGCAGTCAGCAGAATGAAGAGGGCGTGAAGATCTTGCAGAGAGCGGCTTGCACATCAAGTCACAGAGGCGTTAAGGCTGCAACACTTGATCACAGGCAACGAGTAGGGGAGTAGGGATGTAAGGAGTTAGCAGTGATTGAAGGTAAGGAGGTATGCCAGTACTGATGGCTCTGCAATTTAAATTTATTCTGAATTCAACAGGAAGCCAATGCAGCGGATGGAGTACGACCGAGGTCATGGTGAGTAAGTGAGCTGAAAGAAGTTTAGACCAAAAAAGGTGTAAGACAAGGTTGATTACTCCAACAATTCACTGACTGCCAATATGATCAACCGACTTAAATAAACTGACTGAATTCTCGAATCTCGAATGGAAGAAACTCGGAAGAAGACAAAGCACCTTTTGTCTGAAAGGTCGGTCTTATTGCCGACAAGGACAATGATGACATCACTTCCTCTTTCGGTTCTGACATCATCAATCCACTTCGATGTTTGCTGGAATGACGTGGCATCTAAATATATCAAGAGTAAAACATGACATTATGAGAAAACTACATAAATACAAAAAATAAAACAAAATAGATGAAATGAAACAAAACAGAGATATTCATGTAATAACGTTACTCTAATTAAACATCATTTCCATATTCCATAACTGTGAAGAATTAGCTGCAATTCTAAGAGGTGCTCCCAACCCAGGCCTGGTCAGAAAGAAAAGTGGCCTGGTCAAAAAGAAAAGTCATTGAGAGAGCCATGAGCTCTGCTCCAAACGGAACATTTTTTTTCAAAACACTGAATTTGAGTTTAGTCATCTTACTGGTTATGTCGTAGACAACGATAGCAACGGATGAATCACGGATGTAAGAAGGAATTAGGCTACGGAATCTCTCCTGTCCTGCTGTATCCCACAGCTGCAGTCGTATCTTAAAACAAACCACACACAGACACATATCACCATTCACCATGCAAGAATCCCACAAAACACTCAACCAAACCACACAATACCAGAGCAGCAAACAATTCCTTCCGTTTCATCCACTAAATTCCTTAAAGATCTTATAGATAAACATTTATAATCTTCTGATTATATTTTTTATTAATTTATGTCTCCATTTGCTATAGTGAACCTTCAGGCACTCTACTCAGAAGCGGTCCGACTACAGCGCGGACACTGCATCGGAGTTTCATGCCAAGGCGCATGAGCAATAATTGTGAGTGAAGGACTTGCTCAAGGTCCCTATGCGGCAGCTTGAGGTGGATTCTAACCTGGAACCCTCCGGCTCCAAAGCACCAAACGCCACCACTATACCACTGCGCCCCACAATATTATGGTAATTAAATGAATTAATATAGATTTGAAATAGAATCAAGTTTCCTGGAACTGCCTACAAGACAAGATGGCTAGACAGCACTAAGCTACAAGTGTCCCATATCGCCTGTCTGGTGCATGATGATGATGGTGCTATATCAATTCTGACTTTGATTGATTAATTATTATAAAAATGGTGCTGACCGAATGATTGTGGTGCTATAGAAGTCCAAAGATTAGATGAATTTCTGGGCGTAATTGCAGAACAAGGAACCGCTAGTTTTAGCGATTTTAGTGTTATATTTGTTATCCTTGGTGATGATCTCTGTCACATTGTGATTGGTTGACTAAAATAAACATGGATTATGGATATTTGGATACTCGTTAACCAAATTGATACTAAAATATTTTTGAAATAAATGACAATTGTCGAGATAAACTTTCGTCTTTGCAGTATCTACAGGCAGCAAAATTGAAGTATTTTATAGTATCTAATGACCAGGGCTTTACTTAAGAAATTTGTAGAACTGCACAATCACCAAGTGTTTCTAGTGTGACTTTGTCACCAAATACCTTTTTTTAGTCGTTTGTCAGAAATTTTGTCCCAAGTTTTCCCTAGAAATGTCGCAAGTCGCTGCATACAAAACCTGATCACCTTTTTTAGTCATCTACTTCAAATTCGTAAATTTCGCCTTCTTGCTTGTTTTTCACTGCATATGTCTTTCGTTCTTCCTTGTTGAACCGGCTGTAATTACCTTTTCCTAATGATTTTCACTGCACACAGAACTACTTTTACAACTGCACGGCTTCATTTACAACTGCACATTTTGTGTAGAACTGCACGTTAAAAAAGCCCTGCTACTGACAACACCAACCCTAACCAACACTTGTGAAGCTCAACCTGATCCTAACTGACCCATCACAATGCTTAACCTGACCCTAACTGACCCTCATGACGCTTAACCTGACCCTAACTGACCCTCACAACACCTAACCTGATCCTAACCGACACTCACGATCGCAATTTTATTAACTTTCCAAATTTAAAAAAATTAACATTTTAGTATCAACTAGTTATACCATTCGTAATTTAATTAATTGATAGTTCACATTAAATGAATCTGCTTCAATATGAATTGTGATCTCTTGTAATATATGTTCATTGTTTTTGGATTACATCAATCAGAACTATAAACCCCGCCCACAATATTGTTTGTTATTTCCGGTCCCTTGTTCTGCAATTACGCCAATTTATAACTCTGAGTGGGTATCATGAAGGGGTGATATATAAATTTTTTAAATGAATTGAAATGTATTACAGTGAACAATTCTAATATTATAAGTTTAAGAAATCTGAAGTCTACAGTTCAGTCCATTAGAGATGTCAATAATTAACACATCATACAAAATAAAGGACGGTTAGATCTTTAAAATCATTATGCATACCTCTACTTTGCTTCCTATCAGTTTGGTATTAAGACAAAGAAACAATTCAACTCAGCTTACTGTTCTATCTTCCAGATACATAGTCTTTGAAAGAAAGTCAATTCCAATTGTTGCCTACAAAGAAGACAAAGGACTGAAAAAATGAATGTTTGATTACATCCAGTTTTAACATATATACCATAAAACAGTGGTTCTCAAACTTCTACAGGCCACAGAACGGCAGTAAGTTTTTTATGAAGCTCATGGCTACTTCTGATGCAATGGATGCTCCTTCTCTATTAACCCCTTTACCGGCAACCCCGATTATAATCGTCGATTTTATAGCGATTATATGCCGGCTGACCGGTAAAGGGATTAAACTGTCAAATGCATGATTGTGTACATTTCTACGTCAAATGCCTACAAATATCTAGCAAACAACATATCAAAAAGGGCAACCTAACAGTATTAGAAATACCCCAATAAGGCTAGTATGGGCCCAGGGACTGTGATTAGACTTAGTGATCACCCTCTGACAACCCATCCGTCCACCACACATATTTATAACTGCGGGGCCCCTGGGTGCTGCAGCACCCGTAGCACCCTCCTTAATGGGAACCCAAGTATTAGTTTTCTAATTCAACAGCTACAATAAACTGTATACCAAAAATCTTATAAATTACGTTCTAACCAAAACAATTGTACATGCGAGTAACACAAAGACGAAATTCTAAGCAGAAAAACCGGGCACAGAATCAAAATCAAAACAAACCTGGTAAGAGTTGTCAAAACTATCGTACATGAATCTCGTGATTAGAGATGTTTTACCAACTGAAACACAAACGCATCATATGTTCAAATGATGAAAGAATGTCATTGAAAAATCGCCACCCACTTATAAACAAGTCAATCTCAATAATGGGCAGAGGTTTAGGGTAATGATAACACTCTGCCACTTTCCAAAAGTTTGACTCAGCCTTCCATGGCAAAATGGACAGTGAACATGATGTAAATATTAAGTAATATTTACAGTATTATTAAGTTACTGTAAGTACAGATGAGTAATTAATAATTAGAAAAGTCTCCACTGCAGCTGCCAAATATTTCCAAGAATTTCTTATCCAAGAAGTTATTCATGAAATTTTGCACGTTTTGAGTACCGGTACAACAAACAAACAGAACTGACCGCTTTGCTCTCCCAGGAAGACCAGCTTGAACTTTTGTAATGGATTACCGTACTCTGTTGATTTGGACATTTTCAAACTATCTGCATAAAGTAAAGAGTACACAGAATATTTAAACATAATATCATTAGTTCAGCATGCCAAACCTAGCCACGGCTATAAGAGATGTTTCTTTTAGAATAATGATAACACTCCGGCATTAAGAGCAGAAAATCAGTATGTATGCAAGATCACATTTCCCTCTACCCTCCTAAAGGTTAAACGAGCCTTTAATATGCCAGATGGCATCAGTTACCTTAAATTCTGATAAACTGCTCAAGACGTCCTCTCTCGTTATTAAAGAGCAAAAATTACCCAGGGTTGTACCAGCACAACATTTTTTAAATTATAAAATCACAAATTGAACAGTAATAAAGACGTTTGCCAGCAAATGTCTATAATTTGTCAATTAAAACAGATCTATGCACAAATAAAATACACCAAAAATGGGTTGTAAACTAAATAAACAACTGTCCAGCAAATCGATTTTTCTTCAAAAGAAAAGGTGGGTGAATAGATTGCGCTAAACACAGTTATGTCCCAAATAAATTAACTTAATTTATTTGCACATAATACTCCACACACATGAAACTAATCGTCCAATGGATTTTTCAGTTCTTCTCAACTTGTCAGTAGACAGAATTCGTCTTAGAAATTAAGCATAAACTTATAATTTTCCGATACTACTAAAAACGATAAACAATCTAAAGAATTAATATACACAGATAAAAATGCGCTATAAAACTTCAAGAGACTACATGGCATCGGAACGTCTGCGTCAGATTTCAATTACAGACAGGACCAAAGATGTACGAAACAAAGCGTGGTTAAGAAATTACAAAATTTCAGCTTATTTACATTCTTCGGATCTGAATTTATTGTTGACAGTTGACTGATATTTATCAAAATGTAAATAAAATCTACTTCTACGTCCACGAAACCTTAGCCGCTGCCGACACTGATGGCATTCGTACGCCGGTTCCCTGGTATGCAACTGCGCGGAGGTATTGCGCTACAAAAGCTAATCTTTAGTTAATAAGTATAATTATTGAAAAGAACTGTTTTAACTTATTAAAAGCTTTCAGGTTGAGTTTAGATATTCAACATGTAAAACCTGCTTATTTTTATGCTAGCTGGAATTTCTGGCGTCATGGGTGGTGTAGCGCTAAATTGCACTTTACCGACATAGTATTTATAACAATGAATTCAGGTAGGCCTAGACCTAAATCTATTATTAAACTTAAACGTACAAGCAAAATACGTAATGAGAATGACCGACTATATTATTATTCCAATCATTGAGATCGTTTCAGTCATTTCGTTACATGTGTTTGCTTGCTTATGTAAAACAATTTTGCATGCGTAGGCCGCGGATTAATTGAGTTAGTAAGTAAGCAAGTAAGTATAGCCTGTATTACCCCATTTGCAAGCGCACAATAGGACATCGACAAATAATTCAGTATAACCCATAGAATTATTAAGAAAATATAATATAGGGTCTACTTGAAGAGCAATGTAAAAAAATGATAGGGGAGAGTTGCCATGAATGGACCACCTAAGGCAAACTTGGAGACAGTAGTTGCTCTAGTGACTATAGAGCAGTGCATAAAGTGTGGGAAAATAAGTGCCTGGACGCCCCTTACCTCTCCAAAAGAAGTGCCTGGATGCCCCTTATCTTTCCAGTCTGTGCTCGCCAATAAGTGGCTGGACGGTGTTCAGATTTTAAAACAAGTGCATGGACGCCGTCCATGACCGTCCATGCACACTTTAATCCCTGCTATAGAGAGCATCAGATGACAAACCATGAGCTTTTAACGCTCGCAGGGCATGCAGTGACCCAGCGCACAGGATGAAATTGCGTCATTTAGGCCTAGATGAGAGGTGTCGACTCGAAAATAAGAGTAGTGGTGGCGTCGTTGCCTTGAAGCCGGAAGGTTCGAGGTTCGAATCCACCTCGCCGCGTAAGGACCTTGGGCAAGTTCTTCACTCACAATTGCTCAGCGCTTCGGCGTGTAACTCCGATGCATGCAGTGTCCGCTCTGCAGTCGGGAGCGCCTCTGAGCAGAGAGAGAGCTTGAAGGGGCGCTATAACAAGTGCACATACAAACAAACAAAACAAACAAGATCTAGAGGTTGCATCAGAACGCGGAATTTCAAGGTTATGTGAACGTGGAGGCAAAGAGTATTGCGATTCATGAAGTGAACGGAGTAAATCATTGAGGACATGCCCAGATCGAGTTAGCCAAAAGAATGTAAAATACTATGCATATGCTACACAGTTATAACACACACACACACACACACACACACACACACACACACACACACACACACACACACACACACACACACACACACACACACACGCACGCACGCACGCACGCACACACACACAAACACACACACAATGTTGTTTAATATTATTTTATCATTTTAAAACACAAGAGTGACAAGACGATGACAGGTTCCATAAGTGACCACTCCATGATGATGACACCATCAAAGCTCCGAAATAAAAGTCCCGAAACGACTTTTCCCCGGTCAAAATAGCTGATGACCTTTTTATAATAAACTAGCTGTACCCGGCCAGGCGTTGCTGTGGCTGAAAAGACTGTCCAACCCTCCCTTCCTATGTCCCCTCGCCTTTCCCCTACCCTTTCTCTTCCCGGCCCTCTCTTTCCCCTCCCCTTCTTCCCCTCCCCTTCCTCCTCTCGCGTTTCCTCCACCCTCCTTCCACCCCTCTCTCCCTCCCTGCATCCCTCTCTTCCGCTTCCAACCCTCCCTCCCTCCCCTCCGTTCCTCCCCTTCCTCCATCCCTATAAATATGCGCTATAGAAAGACGCGCGGAAAACGGCCGCAAATGGACGATTTTGCAAAAACCGACAGTTACATATAAATATGCGCTATAGAAAGACGGCTGGATATACGTTTTAAAACGCGCCAGAAAATGGACGAACGGATGCGTGAAAACTGTAGAAAGACGCGCGGAAAACGACCGCAAATGGACGATTTTGTAAAAACCGACAGTTACTTATAAATTTGCGCTATAGAAAGACGGCCGGTTATACGTTTTGAAACGCGCCCGAAGAATGGGTTTGAAGCGCGCCCGAAGAATAGACGGACGGATGCGTGAAAGTTCAAATCGACATGAATGGACTCCATCGACGTATATCGAATGGAATTAAAAGTTGTTTTTTGGTCGTAAAGATTGCGCTTTTCCCAAATGGCATTATACAAACCCGCTCATGTTCGAATGGAACGTTTTGCGAAAATTTTCAAAACTATCGGTCAAGAATTTCTATCGTCTTTAAATGGTAGGCTAGAACAAAAAGATGTGCACTATTTTTAGGTAATGATATCATAGACTATCCAGCCTACCCGTTCTACCCGATCATCCGCCTGCCTTACACTCTCTCGACCACCGGTCACAAGTCATCTCAAGTTCTCCAACCGAGCCATATCCAACTCAGCACCACGCCTTTGGAATGATCTGCCTGCTGAGTTCCGATCCTTTTCAGTTCCTCCATCATCACTAATCACACACCATCACCTTCCTCAGGCTCCTCTATCCATCACACCTCGGGCCTTTCACTCGAAACTAAAGACACTCCTTTTCAAGAACTCTTATCCTGTCTCATCTGATCCCCCACCCTCCAATTCCCGGCTCAGACGACACCCACCTTAGTAGCTGTTCCACCCCTCTGATCCTACGGTACCTCGACCCGGACCACCATGGACTACTCTTACGGACAACCCTTTTGACTCAACGCATCTGATCCTGATCCTATGGTAACTCGACCCGGACCACCACGGACTACTCTCACGGACAACCCTTCTAACTCAACGCAGCGCTCGTGAATAAGCCGGTGCCCCGCGCTTGGCTTTCCAGTGGCGCTTTAGAAATTAGGAGATTACGATTACGATTACGATTACGATAGACGCGGGGGTGCTAATGTCCTACCTCGGGGGCTAATATCCGGGGGGCTAATTTCCTGGAGCTGATGTCCGGGGGCTTTTGTCCGGGAGGCTTTTGTCCAGGAGCCGTTCCCCTAATATTTTAACATTCGCATACGAAGCAGCCTAGCATCTGCTCCAGCAGCTAACTTCTATAGCCTATGTTCGTGAACATCGTGGGAAGGTATCCAAGTCGCTGCATGCATGTGGTTAAGCATTCGTTCTATTTTAGTTCTGTCATCGCTCATGGTGAATCCCCACCAGGATGGGACAGCATAGAGGATCCTTCTGTTCATCGATTTGCCTACTGTCAGCATGGGCGGAGATCTAGGGGGGGACATGGGGACAGTCCCCCAATGGAGGTGTTGGGGGGTACGGCCCATGCATTTGTCCCCCCCCCCAATCGTTGAGCGTCGAGACTAAAAAAAGGTCAACTTTTTGGCGGCGAAAATAGAGAATTTCGTCGAGATTTGGCCGGATGACTAAAAAAAGTCATCAACTTTTTTGGCGGCGAAAATATAATTTTTTTTCGAGAATTCGCCGGTCGTCAGAAATTTTGGTCGAGAAAAAGATGTAAATTTTTCTGGGACACTCAACCATTCGTCCATCGGAAAATCTCGCGTCTCTCCGCCCCCCCCCCCACCCCAAAGTCTCGGCCCAGGCCTCCGGCTATGACTGTGAGTACTGAAGAACTTTGTTCTGAAAGATAACGGTAATAAAGACAGACTAAATGACAAATAAAATACAACAATATTTCTGCGCCTTGCTGGCTGTTTTTTTTTTATTATTTGACCGTGTAAAACTGATCGTGTTTTCGGATGTTGTTGCCAGGTTTCGTGAGAAGAGGCCATGGTAGATGACAATACGCTGAGTTCCAGTTGTTTTTCTTCAAATTCTTTTAACTAAGGATCTATAAATGGTTACGTTCTGTGATTTCTGGGCTTTGCTGGCTTTTTTTTATTTGACCGTGTAAAACTGATCGTGTTTTCGGATGTTGTTGCCAGGTTTCGTGAGAAGAGGCCATGGTAGATGACAATACGCTGAGTTCCAGTTGTTTTTCTTCAAATTCTTTTAACTAAGGATCTATAAATGGTTACGTTCTGTTATTTCTGGGCTTTGTTGGCTGTTTTTATTTTATTTTACCGTGTAAAACTGATCGTGTTTTCGGATGTTGTTGCCAGGTTTCGTGAGAAGAGGCCATGGTAGATGACAATACGCCGAGTTCCAGTTGTTTTTCTTCAAATTCTTTTCATTAAGGATCTATAAATGTGTTACGTTCTGTGATTTCTGGGCTTTGCTGGCTGTTTTTTTTTTATTTGACCGTGTAAAACTGAACGTGTTTTCGGATGTTGCAGTTTCGTGAGAATTAAGAGTACATGGTAGATGACAATACGCTGAGTTCCAGTTGTTTTTCTTCAAATTCTTTTCACTGACGTTACCTGAACAGAACCAAGCAATCGATAACATTATAACTAAACATAAAATTATAGAAAATTTCGAAGGTTCTTAAGTTGCTTCAGCCTATATGTAGTCATAGCTATCGTAGTCATCATCGTCAATAGGCCTATTGGTATTATTTCTATCAGCGGCGCCCGCAGACGTACGCACATACGTAAGTGCGTACAGCGCGATCGCGATGACCCAAAAGGTATGTTTTTGGGAAATTCTAGGTTGATGACTAAAAAAAAAGAAAGAAAAAAAGGTCATCAGTTTTTTCGGCGGATAGAAAAGTAAAGGTATGTTTTTGGAAAATTCTAGGTTGAAGACTAAAAAAAAAAGTCATCAGTTTTTTCGGCGACCTAACGAAATTTTTTCCCTGTTCGCCCCTCCTTCGAAAATTTCTGTGCGTACAAGAAAAAAATCCTGCGGGCGCCGCTGATTTCTATGATTAGGCCTATAGGCTATTCTTTTACTACTAGCCTACAATTGAGCAGGGCTGTTTTAAAGGAATTTTAAAACCGCACAACTCCTGAGTCCTTCTTTCCTTTTCTATTCTCCATAGTAAATTACTTGCAATCGGATGACAACGACCTTTTTGCAAGTTTTAACTGCACAGAACTTGTGGCAGAAGTGCTTCTACAGCTGCACAGATCCATTTAGAACTGCATATTTTGTGTACAACTGCACGTTAAAAAAAGTCCTGCAATTGAGCATTATTGCTCGAGGCGCTATTGAATAAGCCAATGACCCCGTGGGATAGCTGGCCTATCAGTCTGGCCTCTGTGCTGAGCACTGACTGAAGAAATTATTTAAAGGGGATAGTCTGCAAGAGACGAACTTTGCTTAGGGCGTCCAGTAAGAAGAGAAATGCAGTATAATCAATTCCAGAATATATATCAATCAATCAATCGTGATTTATATAGCGCCACTTCAATGTATCTACTCATAGGCGCTCCCGGCCGAGATCAAGCGAAAAAACAGTCTTCAACAGTTCGAGAAACTGAGAACAGCTTGGGAGGTGTCGCATAGTCAAGGGAAGACCATTCCAGGTTGTTGGACCAACCACAAAGAACGAACGCCTCTAAATTGTTGCAGAGCGGGTGAAAGGAACCATTAAGTCACCATAGACAGCAGAGCGCAGTGAATGGCGGCCTATGCAAGTGGAAGGGGGAAGGCAAACTGGCAAAGCTCACACAGATAAGAGGGTGCCCAGCCTGATAAACATCGCCACACCCAAGATGCAATCCTAAATGAGATGCGCTGCGGGAAAGGAAGCCAGTGCAAGACCTCGCTCATATATTAGGATACACGGTCGTACTTTGTTACCCCCCTCCCCAATAAGTCGTGCGGCAGCCCTGTGGACCCATCCAACCTCTCAATCCGAACCCGCGGGAGACTAGCAAAGATGGAGGCGCAGTAGTCGAGGCGTCTCAGCACAAATGCATGGACAAGAGAAGCTGCAGCTTTAGAAGTCAGAGAGCGAGCAATGACTCTGAGCTGCCGCAGTTGGTAGTAGCAGCTGCGGAACACCCACCGGATATATATATATATATATATATATATATATATATATATATATATATGCATATATATATATAGGCACGAACTTAAATATATAGGTCATATAGTGAAGATGGAGGATGGGACAAAAAAATCGAATACCTTTGAGACATTTCAAACGAAAATCATGGAAATAGGAGATTAGATTAGATTAGATTAGATTAGACAATGCCATCACGCATAGCCTAATTAACAGATTAAATCATGGAAATAGGAGATTAGATTAGATTAGATTAGACAATGCCATCACGCATAGCCTAATTAGCAGATTAAATCATGGATATAGGAGATTAGATTAGATTAGACAATGCCATCACGCATAGCCTAATTAACAGATCAAAGTTGCCTTGCATGACCCAGTTACTGAGCTATACGTAGGCCTACAACTTTCTGTAATTATGACACATACAAATTTACGACTCACGTTTTTAGATTTGTCAACCCATGGTATATATATATATATAATAAGATTATTATATTCTATATATTCTATGTATATATATATGTCAATTATTGACTTCTGATTTTCCTGAATCTTCAGAGTTCGACCCGGCAACTTCAACGGTTATTAGAAGAATTCTGAAGCATCTTTAGCAGTTGAATCCGATTTACCACTGCAGCCGCCACAGTTACAGCCGCCTCCAAAGATCGACAATAATATCACTAAGAAGCACAGTAGCGGCGCTGGAGGGGGCCTAGGGGGCTAAGCCCCCGCCCCAAAAGGCCATGCATTTTTTCCCCATGTAAAACTAAAATAGGCCTATTTGGACGATTAGCTTTAGCCCCCCAAAAATAACCGTAAAGGTACGCACGAGGTTTGACAGACAGTTTGGCGGATTATGAAAAAGGACAATTTTCGAAGGTTTCGATCAAATGATTTAAAAAAAGGTCGTCAGAAATTTTAGCGACTGAAAAGGAAAATTTTCCCCGAAAATCCAGCCCCCAAAACGAAAATCCTGGCGCCACCACTGATCAAGAAGCAGAATCCAACTATTATGCAAATCATTTTTAATCGATATTTCGGTTTTGTTAGGTCTATCGAAAAGCAAGAATCTCCCTCGTTCCAGTCGCTCCATCGATTTCAAAGCAGTAAATCTTGAACAATTCAATCGGACAGACGTATGTCATTTTCTGTAATTTTGACACATAAAAATTGACGACTCACGTTTTTAGATTTTTCAACCCATGGTAGATTGATTGGCTTCAACGGATTATTAGGATTAGAAGAATTCTTAAGTTTTCGCAGCTGAACTCGATTTGCCGCAGCCGCCACACATCGCCAATGATATCACAAAGAAGACGATTCCAATTATCATGCAAATCATTTTAAATCGGTATTTCGGTTTTGTTATATAAAGTCTATCGAAACGCAAGAATCTCCCTCGTTCGAGTCGCTACGTTGATTTCAAGGCAGCAGATCTTCAACAATGCAACCTGACAGACATATAACAATAGGCCTGCGAATATGACGTAACTTTAAGTTTGTGTGACGTCGCTGCTCTGAAATGAAACGCTACTAGAGTATGCCTAACTGAAATTAAGTCATGTGAGTCATGTCATATGTCACTTCGCCATCGCCATTCATTCATTCATTCATTCATTCATTCATTCAGGAATCGGAAAGCGCCAGATACGACGTCATTGTAAAATATATCAAGCAGTAGACTATAGTTTATAGCATAGATCGATGCATAGGACACCAGATACTCCGGCACTTTCCGATTCCTGAATGAATGAATGAATGAATGAATGAATGAGTTTCGCATTGGACACCATGGATACTCCGGAACTTTCCGATTCCTGAATGAATGAATGAATGAATGAATGAATGAATGAATGAATGAATGAGTTTTGCATTGGACACCATGGATACTCTGGCGCTTTCCGATTCCCGCTCTTTTCCAACAACTTTGATCCCGGTCTATCAGTTTGTTTTGACTTAATTAGAGCCTGGGAATAAGTCAATAGACTTCGCTTTGGGATACGATTATGATTACGATCTATTGGGGTAGGCCTTGAAGTTCATTGAATAACACACTTGCACGGAGAGCGAGAAGTACCGAGATCGAGACCAGTAGGGCGGACGTGCCTAGCTTGTAGGCTGCTATTAGCGCCGTGTATACCTATTGCAGGTTGTCTGTTCTGTTAGTAGTTGAGATTGATGTTAATTAAGATTGTTGCATAACTTGCACAATGTGCATGCAGGGCACATTACGAGCGTTTGCAGCAGTGGTTAAAGTGGTTTAGGTGAGAAGTGGGAACGCCAAATAAGAGTTTTATTGAAATGCATGCGTCTCCAGCGTTCCAAGCAAGTGAACAGTGGGAACGCAGACAAAGAATTTCGAGAACAGTGGGAATGCCGTTTCCACGCGTTCCCACCCACTTTAAATCCTAGTTTGCATGCGCCTCATTCATTCAGAACATTTATATAGCGCCCTTTCAAGAAACTACTCAGAGGCGCTCCCAGCCCAACCACGAATAAGGAAAGAAAAAAGGTTTGAGAGACTTGCAGAACCTAGCCGGATGGACCACAAGCAGAGAGCGAAGCGTAACCGGGAGGTCGTTCCAGACAGTAAGCCCCAGGACCGAGAAAGCACGGCGCCTAATTCACATTATTTTGCTGTTTTCTTTTAAAGTGTATTGACATGTAACTGGGTGCGGTGTGTCACCCTGATTTGTCTAATTAAACGAAGATTAATTGCCTCATTACTTGAGGAACCAATTGTTATTAATTACAGTCAATCGATAGGGGCGCCCGAAAAGTCTAAATGCGTCACATAGTGCGCACGGTTTTAAGATGTATTGTCTGTGTAGGCTGTGTTCCGCTTAAGGCGACATCTCGTGAAGGAAACGAGCGTCACTTCGGTCGTCGGATTTCCTTCGTTGATCATCATGGCGGCTATTGGAAGGTGCAACGTTTTGCGGGCAGCGTTTCGAGCCATCAGGCCGGGTAGAATTGGAAATGTCGGCCTTCGTAGTACAGCGGCTGTACACAGCGGTGGTACGTATCATATGGATAGGTATTTTGCATTAATTTTGGTGGTCTGCGTCCATGTACCTTACGTAGGTCATGCAGCGATACTGACCTTGAGTGCTTGCAGGGTCTACCAGTAATGTCGGTCTAAAACTTAAAACGTTGAACATGATTCTGCATTCGATTACGCCTTGCAAGACATTGAACATAATTTTGATTCGATTTGTGTGGATATTGTGTCCCGTCGTGTTTGAAATCACTTGAAACTTCGGATCATCGTGCGAGTGAAACGGGCTGCAGACAATTCTTACCAGATTCACTTTACACAGCAATAGTAAATGAGTTTTGTATTATTTAATTTTGTTTATGAATTAGCAGCTTTGTTGGTTATTCAGATATTAGAAAGTAAGTTGAGAATTTAGACGTGTTGCAAATCTTGTCTGTTGTACAGGTCAGCACTACGCAGCGCAGCAACAGGCCAAGACAAAGCCAGGAGCGCAAGGACAGATTGTGGCTGTCATTGGAGCCGTCGTCGATGTGCAGTTTTCTGAAGATCTTCCACCAATTCTCAATGCCCTTGAAGTTGCCAACCGCAAGCCTCGTCTGATCCTTGAAGTGGCACAGCATCTTGGTAATCAAAATAGGAATATTTATATTCAGCAAGAACTGACAACTGAATAATATTAATAATAATTTTGTTTATTCAACAATCTGGTTGACAGACCGCAACTGGTTACGGTATACAATTATGCAGTTGAAGCAATTTACAGGAACTCAGATTACAGAATACATAAATCCTAACTATCAGAACAGACAGCCTGCAATAATCGGCGCTAATAGCAGCCTACAGAGCATGTCCGCCCTGTCTGGGGCTCAAACTCATTGCCTCTTGCTCTCTACACCAGCGTGTTACCCATTACTCTGCCGGTCCCCCTTAATGACACTGTTTTCTACACTGATCTATATACTTGTCTTGTAACCTAAATGAATAGACATATGCACTGACATTCAGCAATACTTGCTTACTTATGCAGTATACACAAATTCTTGCATGTGTAGTTGCGTACGTTTAATGAATTTTTTATGATGCTTTGTTCCATTCTTTAATGCTTTGTTCCATTCTTGCCTAGTTGAATGCATGCAGTTTGTACAGACACTTGTGTATTGAAATACGTGCAATTGTGCTACAAGTTTAAACTTAGAAGTACTGGTTTAAAATGGAGTTGCATTGAAATTTTAATGTGATTAATAATATACATATGAGAAAAAGAGACTAATGACCGCTTTCTTGAATCTGGCATATATGTGTCATTTAGTGAGTAGTTGACCTTGATAGTTGAGGTTGAAATACAACTTTGATGTGTACTTGTACCTAATGATTAAAGTTGAATATATTATCATTTGATCTTCATTTAAGTTTAGGCTTGGCAGCACTCTAGCTTTAAAATATGGCAATGATTTGCAAGTTCAAAATGAAAAAATTATGCTTCAGTTTGATAATTGAAGTTTAATATTCAAGGTTATCACTTGTGAACCAATCAATCAGTCAATCAATAGTACTTGTTTATTCTGAGTGTCCAATTTGTCGGAGACTGAACTTGTCGAATAATCAAATGTGTTTTATAATCTTCTGGATTTAAAAATTGGTGAAGAATGAAGGGAATTTTATAGGCAGTAGTTATTGAATTTATACTAAAAATTGTAGAAATATAAAGTGTTGTTTAGGTGAGAATTATTGTATTTAAACTTTTGGTATTTTTTGTAAATTATTGTATTTGCAATCGTTGAAATAGTAATGAATTATCTTTAGGTGAGAACACAGTTCGTACCATTGCTATGGATGGAACTGAGGGATTGATTCGTGGCCAGATCTGCACTGATACCGGCACCCCGATTAAGATCCCTGTCGGGCCAGAGACCCTTGGCCGTATCATCAATGTCATCGGTGAACCTATTGACGAGCGTGGACCAGTCAATGCTAAGCAGTATGTGCAGTTTCACACACACACGCAATTTTATATAGTTATTTATTTAGCTTTTGCAGTTCACGCAGAGCCATTCAACAGCAGCCTCACCGGCCTCGTGTAGGACGGGCATTCCGCCCGGAAAGCGAGATGTTATACAGTCATTTACAATGTGTGCCATAGTCTGAATGTTCCCACAGCTGCAAAGGGGATCTGTGGCTTGACCCCAACGGACCAGGTTGGCAGCGCATCGTCCCTGGCCCGTTCTGAAGCGGTTCAGCGTGACCCACTGAGCCCGCGGAAGGTTATAGCCTGGGGGCCATACAGACGGCTCGGCCACGAGCGAGCGGTTAACAACTTCAGCTGCTGACCACTCGATGCTCCAGGCCGCAATAGCTGTAATGTCCTCCTCAGGTTGATCCCTCCATATGGGCCGGCGCGATGGGAGGCGTAGTCCTGGGTGACACGTAATATCCATATACAGCGGGAGATTTCTGTTTGCCCAGACCTTCTGAAGCATCTTCGTGGTTGCCTCCATTCTTCTCAGGTGCGGAGGGGGAATGTTGCTCAGAACCGGCAGCCAAGCAAGCGGAGTGGGCCGCAGTGTCCCCGAGATGATCCGCATAGTTGCGTTTAACTTTGTGTCGACAAGGTGAGTATGGTGAGAGCGACTCCATACCGGGGCACAGTATTCGGCAGCCGAATAGCACAGAGCCAAGGACGAGCTTCGTAGAGTTGTGGCCTTGGCTCCCCAGCTCGTTCCCACAAGCTTACTTATTAGATTGTTTCGAGCTCCAACTTTAGAGGCCGTCCTCCTCAGATGCTCATGGTATGTGAGGGCCCTGTCCAGTGTCACTCCCAGGTAGACCGGGTGTGCTTCGTGTCTCATCCTTTGTCCGTTTAGGAAGATGTTTTATATAGTAACTAAGTACTTCACAAACTGGTTTAATATTTGTACATGTACATTGTAGATCAGTGGTTCCCAACCTTTTTTTTGCCTTAGGGCCATTTTTTCTATGTTGGAGGACACGAATCCACTTTCTCTTAGTTGAAGAACATTAGGAGGCCATAAGGCTAAAATTTAATTAACTAAAAGCATATAGAATTGTTATAATTGAATAAAAATAGAATGCTTGATGTCTTTATAGACGTCAAACCAAAATAATTTGTAACAGACAATAGTCATGTGTTCTGTCCTATCCAAATTGCCAATTATTTCATATATTTTCGTTTATTCTTTGAGAGATGAGGGCCATTTTTAGGCTTGAAGGGCCACTTTTGGCCCATGGGCCACAAGTTGGGAACCACTGTTGTAGATGTACGAAGATCTAAGACACGTTACATATTTATTTTATAATAATATTTAGCATTAACGCTGGGCATTATCGTTATTTATTGATGCGGTCGTTGTGATTAATTGTAAAATAATTTTATATTTTAACAGTATATATGCACTGTTTGTGCCCATCCATATCTTACATATGCAAAAGAAATTGTATTTTTGAAACCACCTGTTGCAATTGCACTTATTGAGGGACCCACTTGTGTATTTACAAACTTCTTAACCCCCTTACCAATACCATCAGATAATTTTAGGATAATTCAGAGATATAAATAGGCTAATGTAGACGTCATATTTTGCATAAATACATTTTGTTGAAGCCCCCTCGCCGTACGTACCTTATGTAAATCACATAAATCTGGTGACCCCTTCCAGCGTACGTAATTATTTGGAGTTTTGGACAGCTCTTAGCAGAAATTTTTCTGCATAATTTTATTTATTTGTTAAATTATTGGTTGTAGTTTTTAGTGACACATGCTTAATTCTTGTCACTGAGAGCATGCATATAGCAGCATTGTTCTGAATGCATTTCAGAAGACATCGTTTTTGTTTAGATTTCGGATTGATGGTTATCATTTAATTAAGAACGTGTAACACTGGTATCTTTCTTTCGTTATATAGCTATGCTGAAATCCATGCCGATGCTCCGGAGTTTGTGGAGATGAGCGTTGAACAAGAGATCTTGGAGACTGGAATCAAAGTCGTCGATATGCTGGCTCCGTATGCCAAGGGTGGCAAAATTGGTGAGAATATAATTTTGAACTGTGTACAGTTGAGATTTGTATATAATGTGTGTGTTCCGGCTGCAATATTTTCTGCAAGTGGCAGACCATGGAGCCATAAGCGCCTGAGGATAATTGGCGTACGGGATCTGGGACGGATTTAGTGAGCCCATCTCAAGAAAATGTTTCCAAAAGCTAGTTTTAAATTAGGCAGTTATGAATATCAAATAAGACTTGAGACTTAAAATTGAAGTTCTAATTTAAGCTTTTATTCTCACATCAAATTGTGTAATCTTTAGGTAAGGCTCCAAAACACTGTTGTTTGTTCAGATACGGTACTTTTTGACACCCCCTGTTATGTTGTCACTGTTAACTGAATAGCTGTTTCCTACCAGAATGCAAGTTTAAGGTTATATCTAATCTGACCTGGTTTCAACTACTCTGGAATTTCTAAGTGGATTATTTTGGCACATGCTTGTACTGTAAGCTTATACGAGCATGTATATTTCTGAATGGAGCAAGTGAACAGTTGTTGTATCGCACTAAATTCTGTGTTCTAAGATTAGCACGACTTTATTTAACATTCTGTAAAATAATCCGGCCTAGTTTATTTACTCTGTTGTTCGTTTTATGAACTGTTTTTTATGCATAAATTGACCATTTGGCCTGCCTTAGCTCCATCAGTGGGCCATTCTATGTGATTATAATTAATTTTTGTTGTTGTTGTCAGTATATGCAGGATGTCTTGCATTGGCCCCATTCCCACAGAGGATCACTTACTGGATCTCTTCCTTGGCTTGGCGCTGTCTTGTGGGTGTGGCCCTGTCTAGTCTATATGCGGTAGCTTTGCTGCTCCACCCTAAGCATCTAGTGCCGTGGCTCTCTCTGCTCTTCTAAGCAGGCTGAGCTTCTTGTCCCCGGTCGCACACTTCTGTTATGCAGCACCATACCTTTTTTGTTGCTGATCCTGCAATCTGGAATAGGCTCCCTGTTGAACTAGTCTAACGTCTAGACCATGCTCTACTCTTCTCTTAAGACTGTTGTTCTCTTTAGCTAGGGTTTGTGTCAGGAGCGCTTCTGAGTTGCTCTTCTGGAGTGGGGCACTGGGTAAATCTCTGAAAAGAACAAATGAAAGATCAAATGTTTTGCAGAAGCATTTCGAAATGGTTGCTAGTGAAATCTGCACGGTCTTCTTTTGAACAGGTCTGTTTGGTCTTCTTTTGAACAGATCTGTTTGGTCTTCTTTTGAACAGGTCTGTTTGGTCTTCTTTTGAACAGGTCTGTTTGGTCTTCTTTTGAACAGGTCTGTTTGGCGGTGCTGGTGTCGGTAAGACCGTGCTCATCATGGAGCTGATCAACAACGTGGCAAAGGCTCACGGTGGCTACTCGGTGTTCGCCGGCGTCGGGGAGAGAACGCGCGAGGGTAACGATCTCTACCACGAGATGATCATGTCTGGGGTCATCGACCTGAAGGGCGACAAGTCGAAGGTGTCGCTCGTGTACGGACAGATGAACGAGCCCCCTGGCGCTCGTGCTCGCGTCGCCCTCACCGGATTGACCGTTGCCGAGTACTTCCGTGATAAGGAAGGACAGGATGTGCTGCTCTTCATCGATAACATTTTCAGGTTCACCCAGGCTGGCTCAGAGGTAGGCAACAGAGCTCCAGTATATTATTACTATTGTTAGTGCTATTTATTATTATTATTATTATTATTGCTATAACTATTATTATTGCTATGATTATTATTATTGCTAGTACTATTATTATTCCTATTATTATTGCTATTATTATTATTGTTGCTATTATTATTTTTTTATTAATTTTTTTTTATTATTGTTGTTGTCATTATTATTATTATTTTATATTATTATTGTTATGTTATTGTTTTGAAAGGCCGCCCCTTTTCCAAATCGGGCATAGGTTTAGCGAAAGAACCCACGAAGGCCACAGCGTTAAAGCGCTGAATAGGAATTGAAAATCTTTCTTTTCATTAGTATTATTATTATTGCTATTTTGGGTGAAATGGTTCAATGTAAACACACTAGCATGAAGATCAGAATGCGTGGGTTCAGTTAGATTGACTCTAAATTATCCGTTGTTAACTTGGAGGATTGTGTGCGTCTTTCTTGACAGGTGTCTGCTCTGCTTGGACGTATTCCATCGGCCGTAGGATACCAGCCAACCCTTGCCACTGACATGGGTACCATGCAGGAGAGAATCACGACTACCAAGAAGGGCTCCATTACATCTGTGCAGGCAAGTTACAAAGTCTCAAATTATAACCTTTTTTCATATCTTGCTTTTGTTTACATTCTACTGCTGGATGGCTTTACTTTGTTGCCATGTCCACAAATTCAATAATATTCATTGGGAAAGCTAAAGCATTTAAGTCTTCTGCGTCGGAGACTTGCTGAAGCACAACTGTTTTGCTCATATCTTTTATTATGGGTGAAAGCTCTCAATGGTATGCATTATTAGAATGCATTTTCAACCCATTCTGTGTGACTGCCTGTATTAACATTTTCTCAATTTGTAAACATGTTCCTAATGACAAGATTATTGTTTAGAGCTCATCCAAATACATCCTCAAAATTCTTTAGGCTAGGTATCCCAAATTCACGTAAATATTGATCACTACATCTACTACATTGTGCATTGCTAGAATTCACATACATATTGATTGCTATTTCTACTACATTTCATAGACTAATTGACACATCTGCAGCAAGGTAGAAAAACTGGAGAACTTTTGTAGTCAGGATAATGAAAATTTATTGTCAATAGACTAAGAGGCTAAGGAGAAGATTAAAGTGTATTACTCGGTAAAAAAAGGGTTGATTGGGCATGCTAGTAAATTTCGGTGAACACATGGGGAGTTGAAATGACTTGTAATCATGGTTTTCATTTTCTCTCTCGTTCTGTTATAATTTCCTTTTACATGCATACCTATTAACGTTCACCTTGGTCTGATTCTTCCGTATTTCTAACCTTGTAATTATACTTGCTAAAGTACATTCACTCATTGTCTTTGTTATTATCAACCATATACCTAGCGCCCTACCACCCAGCGGGATCTTACCTTCAGGGCTGCCTAATGCTTCCTTACATTCTACTGTCTGTGCATTTAATCATTAATTTATTCATGTCGTGTAACGTGTAATTGTTTTTAAAGCAAAATTTTATTTTATTTCTTTAATCGGCTGTGTGCTTGTTTGTATAGGCCATCTACGTACCAGCTGATGATCTTACTGACCCTGCCCCGGCCACGACCTTCGCCCATCTTGACGCTACGACTGTCTTGTCTCGTGGTATTGCCGAGCTGGGTATCTACCCCGCGGTCGATCCTCTCGACTCGACCTCCCGTATCCTCGACCCCAACGTCGTCGGGGTGGAGCACTACGAGATCGCGCGTGGCACGCAGAAGATCCTGCAGGACTACAAGTCCCTGCAGGACATCATCGCCATCCTTGGTATGGATGAGTTGTCCGAGGATGATAAGCTGACCGTTGCACGAG
Source organism: Lumbricus terrestris (assembly GCA_949752735.1). Taxonomy (NCBI): domain Eukaryota; kingdom Metazoa; phylum Annelida; class Clitellata; order Crassiclitellata; family Lumbricidae; genus Lumbricus; species Lumbricus terrestris. Next base: position 29,869,657 of record OX457050.1, read on the forward strand.
CACGCAAGATTCAGAAGTTCCTCAGCCAACCGTTCCAGGTCGCCGAGGTCTTCACGGGCTCGGAGGGCAAGCTTGTGCCGCTGAAGGACACGATTCGTGGCTTCAAGATGATTCTGAATGGTTAGGAAAACTGCCTTTGTATTTTATTTCTCGCTTTGTCTTTGGGGTTTTATGCATGGAAGGCATTTGACACCTTACCATTTGATGGGGGATTGAACGGGCCGTTTTGAGAAAAATTCACATATTTACGTATGCATTTATCCACTCTATTTGTGTGCGTAAAGGACACTCTAAAGTTGTCCTCTAAAGTTGCAGATGCTTTCAAGCTGCTGTATTATTTTGATGAAATTAGGGTGAGAATTTGAGTTTAAATTACTGAGCAGTACAGTAGTCGGACCCCCATATTCTAACTAGTATATGCGTGAGGTCTTGCACTGACTTCCTTTTGTGCAGCGCATGTCATTCAGGATTGCATCTTTGGTGCGCCGGTGCTTATCAGTCTTGGCACCCTCTTGTCTGTGTGAACTTTGATGTCCATTTCCGCTTGCACAGGCCACCATGCACTGCGCTCCACTGTCCACGGTCAGTGACTCAATGATCTGTTTCACTCACTCTGCGATTCTTCTGAAGATTTCTGCTTCGCTTCTCCCCTCGTCAACTCGACAATAACGAGAACACTGACCATAAACTCTGTGGAGAGATCATTTGTACATTATTAGTATAAACTGGGAATGTGCCTATTCAAAGTAATTGAAAGTACTAACACTTATCTTTATACCCGTGACTGCGTCTCAGGCTAGCTTGAGGGATTGCTCTTATTCAAGTGCAGAATATTGCAGGGAGCTGTGCATCTGTTACTTTTGCAGGTACTCGTATTTTTAAACTTTTTTCTCATTCTCAAAATATTTCTTTACTTTACAATGGCTTATTTGAATGCATTGTTTTTTTAGGTGAGTTGGACCATCTGCCTGAGGTGGCTTTCTACATGGTTGGTTCTATCGAGGAGGTCGTAGCCAAGGCCGAGAGACTGGCCGAAGAGTTGAAACAATAGATGTTGCACTGGCATCAGCAGCCGTTCGCTACGAAACATTCTAATTTCTGTTGCTTAGTCAAGAAATTAAACACGCGTTGTTGGTGAATCTTATTTGGTCCATGAATATGCTGGAGGATGATGATGCGTAGGCAAATAGTGAAACGTGGTGTCAGAGAAGACATCTTAAAATTGATTAGCCATCATGATGAGGAGATCGGTAAACCCCTTTAATTTTCCGATATGGTGGATTTCTCCATTTGAACAGTAGAGCGTTTTTGCGAGAATAGCGACCTATAGATATCTCTCAGATGATAAACAATAAAATTTCTCAAAACACTAGTGGCACTTGTTTTAAAGATTTTGGAAACATTTGACGCTGGGTTTCCGATCTCCCAATTTTTTGGTTTCCTCTTCAGCTGTAGTTCTTCACTAATGTTTCAGTTACTTGAGGATACTTTTGCTACACATGTAATTGATTTGCTGTGGTATAAGAAAGATGGACGTGTTATCATGTGTGCTTTCTAAAATGAAAACTCTGTAGTAGGTTCTGGTAGCACAAGGTGTAAAGGAATGGTTGGGAAGAATTATGATGACCTTGGTAGTACGGCACTTGCTGAGTAATGCTTCACATCATTTGATCAGTTGCAATGTGCTTGGAAACCCTTAAGGATAAAAGTGGTACTGGTAACACAAGGTGTAGAAGAATGGTTGTAAGGAATTATGACTTTAGAGTACAGTACTTGCTGAATACAGCTCCATTATCATTAGATATGGTAAGCCACAAGTTTGCGGTGCCCGCCCCTAAAGTGGTTGCATGGTTAGTCTCCGTCACCCATGCACGACATAAAAGGACAGCGGCGCCCGCAGACGTACGCATTTACGCAAGTGCGTACAGCGCTGAAAGGCTAAAAACAAAAAAATAATGGCTGATGACTAAAAAAAAGTCATCATTTTTTGGGCGGATGGAAAAGGTATGTTTTGGGGAAATTCGAGGCTGATGACTAAAAAAAGTCATCAGTTTTTTCGGCGACCCTGACGAAAATTTTCTCCTGTTCGCCCCCCCCCCCCATCGAAAATTTCTGTGCGTACAAGAAAAAATCCTGGGGGCGCCGCTGTAAAAGGACATATATATATATATATCAATATTTTTATTAAATACGGTCCGTGAACTTGCATGGTGTCTTATTGGACCAGATCGATGTTGGAGCTCGCTTTAGCAGTTTAGCTCCTTGCACTGACCGTCCTGCTCGAGACTGTTTCAGCGTCGCACAATTGCCCGCTCACTATAACTTCTAGTTCTGTTGCCACCTTAGTCCATCCTTCAATTACAGCTCGCCTTGACTATTGCTCCTTACTCTGCTCTGGCCTCCCATCATCCCACCCAATCGAATAATGTGCCTGAACCGTTGGATAATTAGATAATTTTGTTTGCTTTCGTTTCAGAGCACTTAGAACATTTAGAACAAATGAATCCATATTACTAGAGATAGGTCAGGCATGAGGGAATATGTCATTAGGGCAGAGAGCGGCAAGGCAGAAGTTGACATTCTTCGGACATGTGATGCGAGCAAACGGCCTGGAAAAGGAGATGATGCTGGCCTGCGGAGAGGGAGGAAGAAGGAGAGGACGCCCAAGAAGGAGGTGGATGGAAGAAATACACGAGAGAACGAAGATGAACTTGGAAGAACTGAGAAACGCAACGGAAGATCGTAGCAAGTGGAGAAGGTTGACCATGGCGGTCGCTAAGATTCAAAGAATCGACGGCACAAGGTGAAAGAACATTTAGAACACTCAAGAACACTCAGAGTCACTAAATAAATTCGACTTGCTTACTCTGAACATTGCTTAGGACACTTAAAACAATTAGCGTCACTTTAAAGTTTGATTACAGCATAGATTTTTCAATTATACGCATTTTTCAATAATTGGGATAGAATGGTTGATCCTCCCAGATAGTCTATACCGATATATTCCATCCGGGAGGATAGATTAATTCATCCCCCGGATGGCTTCAATGGAGGATAGAATACCCAGTGACACCGGAACTCAAAATGGAATTACTTGTAAAACATAAGAACTGTTCAAAAGGTGCTGGAAGCCATTCCATGCATTCCGCCAGAAAAAGCACTGCATGTAACATTATGTAAATGAAATATAGTAACCAGACTGAAGAAACAAAATGCATATAATATTTATATGTTTTATTTTTATTCATTTATTTATTCGGTAATCATTATATCTTCTTCCTCGGGTTCTCTGCTCATTGGCAGGTTCGAATGCAAAATGTCGCCACTCCATCCTCCCTTGCGCCTTCTCCCCGAGTTTTTGGTATCCGACCTCCACCATCCAACCTACAAAAGCAGCAGGAGGACATTTTGAGCATCTTATTTAATTCAATAATCAAACCATACTGTTGGAATAATATTGGTGGTTCAATTCTCTACATATCTGGAAAATCTTAGACTGATAAATCATTAGGCATTATAGATATAAGAAAAACAGTTTGACTTGCATTTCAATGAATCTAACAGAAAATTGCTTGTAAACTGATATTTCCGCATATGAAGTTGAAAGATACATATCTTTTTATTTGTTCAACTTTATCTCATGCAATTTTGGAGTCATATTCTTGGTCCAATTCTCTAAATATTTGTAAAATTTTAGCGTGATATGTCATCAGGTATTAGAGATATATGCAAAACAATTTGGCTTACTTTTTTTGAACCATGGTGTACTAACATCATTTGTCTTGGTCTTCCTCTTGTTCGTTTCCCTCCATTTTTCCCTTGACCACTATTCTTTGCAGAGAATCTCCTCTAAGTGTGTGTCCAATCCATTTTCCATATATATAAACAACAATAATACAAACAATTCACTGACAATATAACACAAACAATTCACTGACAATATGATAATAATTATTCACTGACAATTTGATAATAATGCCAATCTTTGCCATGCAGTCAACCAGCTGACAGTGTTTAATCCAGACGTCTCAGCGGGGGGGGGGGGGGGGTAAGGAATTCCCTTGAAGCGAATTCCACCTCAGAAACAACTCACGAGGTTGTAGGCCTACACATGTAAATACTAAATGTATGGGGGAAAATGTGTGTAAGAATTACTCCACATTAGACTAAAAAGTCATAAGTTTTTTAGTAGAGAAAATGGTAATTTTTCTGAGATTTCCAGCAAAAGACTAAAAATAATAGGTCCTAAGAAAAAAATGGCAATCACGTGGGGTCGTCGGTAGCTCAGCGGCCGGTTGCCGTCCCCCCCAAATGAACGTTTTCCCCGCTCACTCAGAAACCCGAACCCCCCACAGCATGCAGGGGAACTTGATTAAACAATGGCCAGCTGGTAACACCACACGCCCAGAGACCACCACGAGGAGGTGTTGGCAAGGGTCTCCGTAGTCCGATAACGTCAGTGCTCATGAGGCAGTCAAATTTCATCACCAGTTTCATTGGTAGTATATATCCCACAGAAATTCCAATTTTAGAAATATTCTCAATTTGAGTAAATTTACCATTAATTGGATTGGAATGCAAGATAAAGAATCAAATTCACGGAAATGAGAAAAGATACTACTACAGAGCATAATGATAAGCTATAGGTCTATAGGGCCTGTAGTATAATGCAGAAAGAGCAGGAGACAGCTAAAATTTGTCGAATGCACCAGTAAATAGGTCTAAATCGGAGAATGCTCGAGTGAGTAAGCGAACGAAAGAAAGACATGGTTAGAATAATTACTTGGATTGACAGTAAAATGAAGATCAAGAGAGAGAGAGAGAGAGAGAGACGAAAACAGTGAGGCTCACAGAGCACGTGAGACAGAGACAAAGATTTGAAAATTGACAACAAAAGACAGTAAAGGGACTTGCAACTAGAGTACGAAGAGGCAACATACAGGGTGGCTCAAAAAAAAACGTACCACCGGGGAAAATGCGATATCTTCGCAGCCGATTGGGGTTTTTCTGCGAAAATTTCACAATTTGAAGGGGAATGAATATACAACAATCCCTGAAAGTTTCATTTGAAACTTTTCATGTTTGCAAAAGTTACAGCTGTTCAAACTTAAAATTTCGTTTTTTCAATTATCCGGAGAATCATGCTCCAATACAAGTGATTTCATTAGGATGTTTGGCAAATTACAACACACACACATTGATGATGATGTCATACGACCTCACTATGAGCTGTAAAGAAGCTGTTTATGAAGCAATCTGCTGGTATTTGGTGATATTTTATAGATTAAGGTCTCAATTGGTGAACCCAAACAATGAACGTCATGGGCAAAGTTTCTGCAAAAGATCAAATGGGAACTCGGACTTTGCATGAACAGAGACTGATACATCGCGTGATCATAGCAAAATACCCAGTGAAAAGTGGAGCCTGAGCACATTGAAGACTATCTGCAAACGTGTTTATGTAACGAAGATCAGATGTCGGAAGAGAGGCAGGAAGTGGTCGCTTGATCTGACGGAAAAAGCGCGATTTTCACGAAATTCGCTTGGTAATCGAAAGGTCAAGTTTGCAAAGCAAATCGTGGTTTCGGCATCAGATATGCCGGCGTGTGTTGCGGCTGCAAGAAAAGACTGCAATTAATCCCATTCAGTAGGTTAGATGTCAAACTCATCATTGAACTCGCTTACCCAGACTCATTGAAGACCAGGTATGCTCTAACATCTGGTTTTATTATGCAGCAGGACAGTGCGCCTGCTTGCTCGCACGGCAAGGTTGATTATGATGGCGCTACCTTATTGACATCAACTGAAGTAAATGCATTGGCAAAGATGATTTACAAACTCGCCAGACCTTAACCCTCTTGTTTATCACGTCTGGGGAGCTATGCTGGAACGCTGCAAGACATTTAATCCCAAGTTGGAGAACATTGGCCAGCTGAAGCAAGTCTTGCTGCTAATGTGGGGTCAGTTGCCGCAGGACCCGACCAACAAGGCCATACTAAGCTTCACAAAAAGAATTTGAGCTTGTGTTAAGGCAGAGAGTGGACACTCTCATTATACCTTACAATAAACTGCAAAACCGAATGCTGAGGTCGTAGGGAAAAGTGATATCATATGACATGGAAATCTACAAGTGACGTAAATTTTCCGCGGATATTTGAAAAAACGAAATTTTAAGTTTGAACAGCTGTAACTTTTGCAAACATGAAAAGTTTCAAATGAAACTTTCAGGGATTGTTGGAAATTCATTCTCCTACAAATTGGGATATTTTCGCAGAAAAAGTTCAATCGGCGGCGAAGATATCGCATTTTCCCCGGTGGTACGTTTTTTTTTGAGCCACCCTGTAGAGACATACACACACAGATACAGACAGAGACAAAGAAAGAAACAGGTTTAGAAGACGTTAAATAACCATATAAGACTAAAAGTAAGAGAGTCTGAAAATGGAAGAATGTGGGTGAAACAGAGAGAGAGCATAAGGAGAACAAGAGATACACATATTGAGCAAAATATGGGGAATAGGCACAGATAAAGCGAAGATTCAGAATATCCGTGTTCTAAACCATTTGCTAATAACATGAGAAAATGTAAAAGCAAAGGCCACCTTACAGAAAATAGGGACAAAAAGAAAGAAAAACTGCCCGAGACACTTGCAGTTATCGGACTACCCAAATTGCTACGTCTGAACAATATTTTACTACAGCTGCACAGAGTAAATATGATGAATTTGGTACATCATACTTCTCAAACAAGACATCAACAACAAGCAGTTCAGATCATGTAATTACTGAATAACATTAAAGTATACGAATAAGTAGACAGACAAAAAAGAGTGAAATAAAAAGACAATAGACAGACCTATTCACCACCAGGATCTATACACTAACCTGTACACTCCACCACAAATGCCACACAACCAAACTACATCACTGGAGTGTCACCACATCCACCACCAAGATCCAGTGCCTCACTCATGTACTCCACCACAGAATCCACAAAAAAACTCCATCACAGGAGTGTCACTACATGTACATCCATCACCAAGATCTAGACACCTACTTGCACAATCCATCACAGGTGTTTGGGTTTGAGTTTGAGTTTGGCTCACAGAACCCACATACTCAAACTCCATCACAGGAGTGTCACCACATCCACCGCCAAGATCTGGACACTTACCTTCGCACCTGTAAGGTGGAGTGGGTTCACAGAACCCACATACCTAAACTCCATCACAGGAGATCTAGACACTTACCTTCGCACCACAGGTGTTTGGGTTTGAGTTTGGGTGTGTTGGTTCACAGAACCCACATACCCAAACTCCATAACCGCAGATGTAGAAACTTACCTTCGCACTCCACCACAGGTGTTTGGGTTTGAGTTTGGGTGTGTAGGTTCACAAAACCCACATACCTAAACTCCATCACAGGAGATCCAAACACTTACCTTAGCACTCCACCACAGATGTTTGGGTTTGAGTTTGCGTGTGTTGGTTCACAGAACCCACATACCCAAACTCCATCACAGGATACCTAGACACTTACCTTCGCACTCCACCACAGGTGTTTGGGTTTGAGTTTGGGTGTGTGGGTTCACAGAACCCACATACCCAAACTCCATCACAGGAGATCTAGACACTTACCTTCGCACTCCACCACAGGTGTCTGGCTTTGAGTTTGCGTGTGTGGGTTCACAGAACCCACATACCGAAACTCCATCACAGGAGATCCAAACACTTACCTTAGCACTCGACCACAGATGTTTGGGTTTGAGTTTGCGTGTGTGGGTTCACAGAACCCACATACCGAAACTCCATTACAGGAGATCCAAACACTTACCTTCGCACTCCACCACAGGTGTTTGGCTTTGAGTTTGGGTGTGTTGGTTCACAGAACCCACATACCCAAACTCCATCACAGGAGATCTAGACACTTACCTTTGCACTCCACCACAGGTGTTTGGGTTTGAGTGTGTGGGTTCACAGAACCCACATACCCAAACTCCATCACAGGATATCCAGACACTTACCTTCGCACTCCACCACAGGTGTTTGGCTTTGAGTTTGGGTGTGTGGGTTCACAGAACCCACACACCCAAACTCCATCACAGGAGATCCAGTCACTTACCTTTGCACTATACCACAGGTGTTTGGCTTTGAGTTTGCGTGTGTGGGTTCACAGAACCCACATACCCAAACTCCATCACAGGAGATCTAGACACTTACCTTTGCACTCCACCACAAAATCCACACAACAAAACTCCATTACGGGAGCGTCACCACATTTACCACCAAGATCCAGTCCCTCACTCATGTACTCCACCACAGTACCACACCTCCGTACTCCACCAAAGAACCCACACCTTTGTACTCCACCACAGAACCATCACCTCCGTACTTCACCACAGGAGTGTCACCACATCCACTATTCAAGATACAGACTCTCACCCTCGTACTCTACCACAGAACCAAATCCACCAGACACAGATCTAACCTTATGAGAATCTGCGACACAATTTAGCCTTGGAGATCTGATGAAATGTTAATGTTAGAACACATTATCCGATCTTTAGTCCAAGTCGTCCTCTTCCTCTATATGAAGTGTGACTCCATTTGGAAAGCTGCTACATAAATTTTCACAACAAATTCTTACTTCTTGGTTCCAATAGCACAAACGAACAGCTGCTGCCAGGTGGCGGTTGTTGTTCCAGCCAAGAGAAGCGCCAACTGTCGATTGCTGCCGATACTCTAGAATGATCCTTGGGACTTCTCACGTACCATGATAGTGAACGGATTCGTTCCACTGACAATCAAAAACAACAGATATAACGACAGCTGTGGTATAATATAGAATTTTATAGATCACTAAGTCTGATCAGAAAATATAATTTCACTCCATCTATCAATGGCGGCGCTAGGGGGGGCTGGGCTACAAGAGGTTCAGCCCCCCCTAAAAAAAAGGGCCATCCGAATTTTTTACATTGAAATATCCACGATTTTCGGCTGACGACGAAAAAAAAAAAAAAGGTCAGAAATTTTGGCGGCGAAAAGGAAAAATTTTCGCCGCGGGGCTCAGCCCCCCCGAAACTCAAATCCTGGCGCCGCCACTGCCATCTATCATAACAACTGTCCAGATATTATGTACTGATCTCACGAATTTTTTTTACAATGACACAAAAATCAGCTTTGTGAGAACTATTATAATAGGCCTATATATAATATGTATACTCTTTTATATATATATATATATATATATATATATATATATAGTTCATGCGAAAAACTAACCAAACGTAACAGTCAATTACTATATACAAAACAAGTCTAAATAATCAACTTAGGTCTACTCAATTTATAGGCAAGAAAAAGATAACCGTCTACATTGCAAATTGGGAGAAATATTACAAACTGTCTTGCAGTGAGTTTGTTTTACAAAATTTTGGATGCTGTAGACAAAAAACATAGATCTGCTCGAGATTATGGTAATGATAGTTGAACTGGTTTCGGGTCCATGTCACAAACATTAGATCTGGATTGCTGGAATAAAGAAGCGTGTAATAAAGTGCCCTGTCTAAATGTAAAACTGCACCTTGAGTGAAACAGCGCTAAGTGAAATAAGATGCCATAGAAGTTTTTCAGTCTAAGAGGACTGTGAATGTTCCATCGTCTTTAAAGGGCCTTAGAAGTGAATGTCATCAGCTGATGGCCAAAACACTGGAATAATGGAACATTCAACTCCTACTGCATGCTACCCACAGTACCCAGTCACTAACCTCTTGACTCGAAGGGAGCCAATCGTCTTCTTGTGCTAGTGACAAATAGAATATTATTATGTAACTTACAATTTAAGATAACCATGCAGGAAAATGACTCATCAATATAAAATGGCTTAATAGAAAATAATATATATATATATATATATATATATATATATATATATATATATATATATATATATATATATATATATATATATAGTGGTGCTAAAGACGTCACCGAATCCAAAACAACCTAGCACGGGTCGTCTGCAATGCTTCATATCATTCTAGCAGCAAACCACTTCTGAAATCCCTCCACTGGCTACCTGTCAAAGAAAGGATTACTTACAAAATCGCCATCATTACCTACAACTGTGTAACAACAAAGACTCCTTCATACCTCTCCGATCTCCTTCAGAATTACGAGCCCTCAAGAAACATGAGATCATCCGGAAACCGAACACTAGTTCTTCATCGCTGTCGCACCGTAACTGCATCTAGATCATTCACCTCATCAGCACCTCGAATATGGAACAATCTTCCGTCTGCCATCAGAAATTCCACATCGTTGACAACTTTCAAGAAGCATCTAAAAACTAATCTTTTTACACAGGCCCTTCTTGACTGACTTTTTCCCTGCCCCAAGTGCTTCTGAATCGTTGCTACGGTTTTCTTAATCGGTTGCTTACGAACCCATGGCACTTTAATCTCTACATATTATTATTATTATTAAAAAACTTTCACAAATGCATTAAGAATTTGTTTTAACAAAATCTTAAATTGTTAAGTACAAATAAATATATTGTGGCACGTTAAAAGTGACTGATGGCTTTCAGTATATTTCTCAAATTTAGAGTTAAACTTAACTTCAAAATTTTAAAATAAAAAGATTGTGACGCCAGGTTATACATTAGTCTCCAAGTTTCACCAGGCTAGTTCACTTAAAAAATTAAAATAAATTTAAAGATTTAAACTTAACTTAAATTAAACAAATACAACGAATAAATTATATCGTCGCGCTGTAGAAGTGATTGAGTCCAGTTGACAATAAGCAAATCACTTCGATATTTTGTAGGTTTTGTAGTCAGATCGACGCGAACTCCATCCGTAAGTTGGAAATTTCGATGAAAATTCGATGTTTTGTAATTATTTGGGTTCACCTCATACCTTTCGACGAAGAACCGGAAGAAACAGCAGTTGGCACTGCAGAAATCGGAAACCTTCGATGAAGAATGACAAATTTAAGAAAAGTTCGTAAATGTTGAAATACTTGGAGGTCGAAATGCAACAAAATGATTCAATATTCTTGTATAAATCCGATCTTCCGAAGGATCACGACCATTGAGATGTATTCTACATATATTTATTATATATTACATCTCTATGATCACGACAATACGATGACGTCATTTTCAGAGGTCGAATATTTATTAACACTAGTTATTAATATATGCAAAAATTATATAGCGCATATATTTGCGTACCCAACACAGGCGTAACCTATAACAGTGGCTACTATGTTCTGAGAAATTCCATTTAACCAGTCGGGAAAGACATAATTACGTACGCAGGGTCTAGTTGAGACACAGAGAAGCACAAACAAACAGCCAGACAGCCAGCCAGGCAGAATTATATGCAGGGTAGGCCTACATAAAGGAAACCAGTGGCGGCGCCAGAGGGCTAGTGGGTTAAGCCCCCCTATCAAAGACTAAGCCCCCATAAAAAAGGCAATGTTTTCCACGATTTTCTTCGATTTTCGACCTGATGACTAAAAAAGAGGGAAAAGGTCGTCAGAAATTTTGGCGGATGTAAATGTAAAATTTCCTCCGAGGCTTCAGCCCCCCAAAACCAAAATCCTGGCGCCGCCACAGAAGGAAACCAGAGTACTGTTGCAGGTCCATCCATTTTGAACTCCCTCTGATGTTTGCAACTCTCTTAAGAAGACTATTTCATTTTAAACTGAAGACTCCCAGAGTCTATAGCGTTGGCTCATAATGCTTGCCCGGCTTCAACGTGTGCTTCTGAACGGTGTAAGAGGTCTCTCTTCGTTTACAATACCGGTAACAATAATAATTATTATTGTGCTGCATTGTTACAGTAGTCCTATAGGGTTTATAGCCTATAAGGCCGTATCAAGTCTTCATGAGCTTGCTACAGTAGGCTACATATAGGCCTACCTGTCCACCATGGGTGCTCGCTCATAGGGGCAAGAGGGGCACTTCTACCCAGCCCACCTCGAAAATTGAAACCTATACAGAACTATCATTTTTTTCTAAATTATTTCGTCACACTAACGTAGGCCTACTAATGACGGACCCGTCTCTAATAATTCACAAAGTGAACCTGAACAATTTCACAGTTAGAAGCCTGTGTAAAAATATTCTTGCTCGTAATCTCCTGCTTTGCATTTTTCAAGCTCTTGTAAAAAGAACTTCAACCGTGACCCAGAGTGAGGATTGCCGAGAGAGTGCTTATAGGGGTTCAGCCCCAGTCTTTCTTATAGCCCATGGTAAGGTCTGCTTACACACATCCCAACTCCATGCGAATCATAGACCGACCTCCTCCCCAGTTATTTTTCCACAATTCTCACACTGACGTGACCATTCACCATTGTATTTTGTCCCATCTTGTAAAAATATCTGCAGACGCCCATGCTGTCCATCGTATACTCAGATCTTACTGATAATAAAGAGATTTCCACGTCGTCTGTATGTATGTATGTATGTATGTATGTATGTATGTATGTATGTATGTATGTATGTATGTATGTATGTATGTATGTATGTATGTATGTATGTATGTATGTATGTGTTTATTTATGTTTGTATGTATGTATGTATGTATGTATGTATGTATGTATGTATGTATGTATGTATGTATGTATGTATGTATGCATGTATGCATGCATGCATGCATGCATGCATGCATGCCTGCATGCATGTATGTATGTATGTATGCATGTTGTTGCGCGTTGTCTAGGGAAAAGATTTAAGGCCTCCGGATTGTATAAACAAAATGACTTTAATGATCGAACAGCTATTTACAGGCAACAAGGAACTTAACTATACATTACCAACAGACGAAAACGTGCAGTCCAGTCCTGACACAACGCGCGGCACCAACCAACTTCGACAGGTCTAACGGAGACCTCTGCCGTCGAAGACACGAATTCTCCAAAAGGTCACCAGGCAGGCAACAGGCACCACCGAACAACAGGTCCAGAAACGAATGTGGTCGAAGCCACCAACGAAGCATCAGCCCCAGCAAAAGGACAAACGGTGTCCACGAATCATCCCACTCCAAACGGTGACTCCTCCAAAGCAAACGATGCCTCCAACCGCAAACAGTGCCTGTCTAAACGTCTCAGTCGCGTCGTATTTATACAGCAAGCAATTAGACTAAAGTTCTAGGCGCGTAAGACACTCCTTCCTAAACACCAGCTGTGCTATTAAGGTCTGATATAATCAGTTACAGCAGATCCTAAGCATAAAGTGTCCAACATACCCCTCCCCTTACAGACGAGGCGACCTAAAGGGTCGACGAAGTAAATTTCCCCAAAGTCTCATTTACTTAACTAACTATACATTGAGGACAGTACAACGCAGCTACTTAACAAGACATCGGTAACAAGGCAGTACTAACATACAAAGTTCGATACAACAACACGAACAATTCTGCCTACCCAACTCCACGCAACAGTTACTTCAAACATCAATCCCCGAACGCAAAACGACAAACTAAGTCACCCAACACTTTCAACCAAACACTTTGCTGCTGAAGGTTCCCAGAAGAACGTTGCACTTCTAACTGCCAAGTCCAAAGTTTCTGGAGACTGTTCTGATTGATTGCTACCACTTGCAGCAACTCCCATACCCTCCATATCGCACATTTCACCATGCCACAACAGCATAGATCCACGACGGAAAAGAGCATCAGGCTCCCTGCTGGAATCCATAGCGACGATCCACCGAGCAACTCTTCGACAAGCCCAGTGCCAGAAGTTCCAGTCGCCGACCACAGCAGACCGGAGCACGTCCACCACAGAACAGCAACGCAGCTCGCGTCGGTCTCTTGACGTAGCACTCTCCCACGGCATAGACGACGTCCATTCTCGACCATCGACTCTCCAACATCCAACATACGCACATCCTGCAAAGAAACTCCCACAACCCACTGAGAAGTCTTGCACATTACAACCTCTTCAACAATATCCGCGGAAATATCAGACACCTCAAATGACACACGTTCACACTCATACACCGTATCCACATCGGACACACTAATAGCACCATACACAAGCACCAAACGTGTAACACCATCCGTAAAATCAGAGAAACAGTCATCCACAATACATTCTTCCGTATCTGACCTAACAAGAAAACCATGTGCAGTAACTCGCGACTCAGTGTCATTAACCTCAGATGCCGAAACACAATCCAAGTCCACACACGAACCCTCATGCACATACTCCGTGGCCACAACTGACGAAACAACAGACCAATCACAAGAAACAGGCCTATTCCAAGAATCAATAATGTACTCTGATTGTCCCGCACCACAAGCAAACGCAACACAAGAACAATCATGCACACGATTCCTCACAACGCCTATCAAATACACATGCCACCGAACAAGATTATCGATCAACAACATTCCGCGCACTGTACATTTCACATCCTTGTCCATCGACAACAACTCCGCAGACAACACAAATTCATTCGACTCCTCGTGCACAAGAAAGCAATGCGTAAATACCACCCACTTCTGCACATCCACACATCTTCCAACCAACTCAACAGAAATGCACAACCGAACAACACTCGAAATAGTACAACACCAACAGTTCGAACCAAATGATGTACCATAGACAACAGTTGTCATCACCGACTTCACAACTACACTCCCTTTCACACTATCATGCCACAATACAACACTCGTAGAACCATGTGACCTTTCATCACTGTCCTCTAATCCACCACCATTGTATGCATCCTCAACCTTAAGCAACAACAATTCAGCGTCTATAAGCACACAGTCATTCAACACATCTTCATCCTCCACATCATACAAACGAGATAAATCTCCGTCATCAATATTCATCGACCACTCCTTCGACCTCTCATCCACCAACAGTGTACTTTGGTCGACCTCCAGCCCACCAGACTGACATGCATCATCGTCCACCAATCGCTCACACACCTTCAATTCCTCCTCAAACGCTCTCGCCTGCGCCCTTGTCGTAACAGCCATATCACCAACCCATTCACTCATCGCCAAATCATTACCTATCACGAAAGAAATACCATGCGGCAGGGTATCCATTAAGCAGCACAAAACTTCACCGTGTACCAATGCACATTCCACACGCACTGTAACTAAAGGCTGTTCCATCACACTTCCACCAAAACCTTTCAACAACCGAACTTCACCCGTCTCACTCCATTCATTCGGCTTCAAACATTCACGACTCACCAAACTCTGCAACGCGCCAGAGTCTCTAAGACACACAATCGACCTCACACCATTCGCATTATCAAACACACTCTCATTTACACAAAACGGTGCATATAATTTGTCTACAGTGTCAATGCAAACACCAAATCCATTGTCTAACACAGGCGCCGATAATTTCCGGACCAATCCCACAGGTGCAGGGCCCCTCCAATTTTCTTGTTCCTTTCTCTTCAATTTCTCACACGAGGCTTTAGTATGACCTTCCGAACGACAATAATTGCACGTGACCTGATTCCCAAAAGAATTTTCGTCCTCCACCACCCGATTCTGTTGGAACTTTCGGAACCCCGAATAAACCCTTGGCGGTGACTTTCGACCCCAATTTGAAAAATCTCGTCTGTCTCCATCTTGAATTTTAGTCCTCTGTCCCCAATCCGAAAAATCTCTCCTGAATCCCCCAGGGGTTTCACTCGGCACCTGTTTATACACCACTGAATATTCATCCGCTAACCTAGCAGCGGCAGCCACCGAAGCCGGACGTTTATCCACCAGCCACTTGTGTACCTCACTAGGCAAGGACTGCACGAACTGTTCCATCATTAAAACCTCCCTCATTCGATTAATATCCTCCCAGGCGTCCTCCCCTTCAATCCAACGTTGAAACGGAAGTTGTAATCGGTACGCATAATTTGCAAATGTCTCAAATTTCTCTTTTCCCATCGACCGAAATCTTTTCCGATAAAATTCAGGGACACGTTCAAAAGCCGTCAATAATGATTTCTTCACCGCCTCATATTGAACACACTCCTCTAACTTCAAAGCCGAAAAAACGTTAGAAGCTTTCCCAGTTAACTGCGGCTGCAAAAATGACGTCCACTTTTCCTCCGGAACTTTATGTAACGCCATAGCTTTTTCAAACGCGCACAAATAATGTTCGATATCCTCGGCCTCAAATTTTGGAACACATTTCATTATAGACCCAAAACTAAACGAATCACGGCCACTCCTAGGTAATTCCTCATAATCACCTCTTTCCACTTTCTTCAACTCAATATCCAATTTTCTCGCCTCTAATTCTCTTTTACCTTCTTCTGCTCGCACTTGCGCCTCAAGTCGCCGCTCCTCAGCTCTATCAGCCAACCTTTTGTCATCCAACTGAATAGCCAATTTTCTTTCTTCGGCTTCCATCCTCAAGCGAGACTCCTCCATATGTATCGACAAGCGCTTAGCTTCCAATTCCGCTGCCACCTTTTTCTCCTCAGCTAAAGCTAACGCCTTTCTCTCCTCAGCTAAAGCTAACTCCTTTCTCTCCTCCTTTCTCTCCTCAGCTAAAGCTAACTGCTTTCTCTCCTCAGCTAACTCCTTCCTCTCCTCAGCTAAAGCGAACTCCTTTCTCTCCTCAGCTACAAGCTTCAGTTTCACCAACTCATATTCTCTATCCTCTTTTATCCTCGTTCTCTCCAACTCATCAGCCTCTTTCTGAACTTGAGCCTTCAATTTCCACTGCTCACTCCCATGTTGAGGCGACAGAGCCTTAATAGCTAGTTTCTGCAACTGAGGCTTACCCAATCCCTTGATATCCTCGCCTAAATTCTCACAATGCTTCTTCAAGTCCTCCAGCGACATATCCACAATATCCGCCAACTCAATAGGTTTCTCTGCCCCAAGCTCCTCCATTCTTACCAACTACGCACGGCACTCCCACTTCACCAAAATTCTCCCAATTTCACAATTTCACCGCCCCAACAACCTCGTAATCTCTATGAAAACCGCAATTGGACAAATTTCACCGACCAATTTTACGAACCAAACAGAGGACCGACATTTCACAAACAAAGCAGATGACGGTCGAAATTTCACAACAAAACAGAGGACTGCCGAAATTTCACAAACAAAACAGAGGACGACCGAAATTTCACAAACAAAACAGAGGACGAATTTAACCGCCCGAAATTTCAGAAACCAAACATAGGACGAATTTACCAACCGAACCAAACATAGGACAAATTTATCCTACCGAAATTTCACCAAAAAAAAACAGAGGACGGCCGAAAGTTCACAAACAAAACAGAGGACGAGCCCCCATCTGTTGCGCGTTGTCTAGGGAAAAGATTTAAGGCCTCCGGATTGTATAAACAAAATGACTTTAATGATCGAACAGCTATTTACAGGCAACAAGGAACTTAACTATACATTACCAACAGACGAAAACGTGCAGTCCAGTCCTGACACAACGCGCGGCACCAACCAACTTCGACAGGTCTAACGGAGACCTCTGCCGTCGAAGACACGAATTCTCCAAAAGGTCACCAGGCAGGCAACAGGCACCACCGAACAACAGGTCCAGAAACGAATGTGGTCGAAGCCACCAACGAAGCATCAGCCCCAGCAAAAGGACAAACGGTGTCCACGAATCATCCCACTCCAAACGGTGACTCCTCCAAAGCAAACGATGCCTCCAACCGCAAACAGTGCCTGTCTAAACGTCTCAGTCGCGTCGTATTTATACAGCAAGCAATTAGACTAAAGTTCTAGGCGCGTAAGACACTCCTTCCTAAACACCAGCTGTGCTATTAAGGTCTGATATAATCAGTTACAGCAGATCCTAAGCATAAAGTGTCCAACAATGTATGTATGTATGTATGTATGTATGATTGTATGTATGTATGTATGTATGTTGTGAGTGTTAGCTACTTATTACCCCTCTGGGCTTCCTTACTTGGACTCTCCTTGACTATGTGGGAGTTGAGGGAAGGGCAGGGCCTATTTAAAGGGCTACTACTGTGGGGGCTTGCTTCTTGTCGTGGGTCTACTCTGTGGTGTGTGTTCGACTCCTGTTGAGCGTGGCGTGTGGTTCGTGTTCTACGACGTTTGTCTTCTTCGATTGCCGTCCCACCCCGTTGGTGAACTGGCCTACATCCGTCTTCCTTTGGGCTCCGTTAGCCTGGTGTGTCTTCACGTCAGCTCTGTCGAATCAGCTGTATCGGTCGTACTTCATGTCAGCTTTGGGTAACGTTAACCTACTTCTTGTCAGACTGCTCTGTTATTGAATAAATCGATGTTATTTTACATTACGGACCTGAGTATTACTCATCATCTTCTAGACTAGAGCAAGTGAACCCAACAGATGGGGTCTCTCGGGATTTTTTCACGATAATTTGAAATTTGCTTCAAAAAGGGGCGTTGTTTCCGTGAAATTTAGCGAATAGTACGGTGGTAATTCCGTTGGAAAAGTGTTATATGGTGGTTGGCCGTGAAGACAGGTCAATGGTTGTTGTTTTTGGCGAATTAGGTCGGGAAAATTAGTGCGGGAAATTTCGACGTTTTGCGACATTGAGTTTTGCGAGTTTTGTAAATTTGGTCGAGACAGTTTTGAAGTGAGCTGTCGTGGGTGAATTTTTGCGCTGTGCGTTGGTCTGCACGTCGAATAGTCGACAGGGCGTAGAGGTAAAATGGCGTCGTTCGAGGAGGAGTTAATTCCTGAATTTGGGGATGTCAGAGACATACCAAGTGACACACTTCGACTGGTGAGTGAGACATATGGTGAGGAAGTGGAGGACGTGTCTAGGTCACAGGTGAGGAGAATGGCTATGAAACCATTGTCACCGAAATTGGGTAGTGCAGCTTGGAAACTTAAGGCACAGGCTAAGAAAGAGGAGGCCGAGTTAGAGCGCTTGCACTTAAAAGAGGACAGAGAGTGGGAGAGAGAGAAGGAGCGAATGAGATTCGAGGAGAAGAAAATGCAGATTGAAGCAGAGGAGAATAAATTGAAGATTGCAGCAGAGGAGAATAAATGGAGGATTGAAGCAGAGAGAGAGGAGAAGAAAATGCAGATTGAAGCAGAGAGAGAGGAGAATAAATTGAGGATTGAAGCAGAGGAGACGAAAAGGAGATTTGACATGGAGGAGAAACGAATGAATATGGAATTGGAGAAGCAGAGATTAGAAATGGACGGACGGAGGATAGAAGGAGGTGGTGCTGTCGAACGACCAGCGCATGGAAATGAGGATTTGCGTTTTGGGGCAGCTCTGAAATTTGTGCCAAAATTTGATTCGGCCGATATCGAACATTATTTTGCGGCGTTTGAGCAAGCAATGACGTTGCATCAAATTCCGATGGGAAAATGGTCGTCCCTCCTACAGCCACAGTTGTCGGGGAAGGCGGCGAAAGTTTTTGCGGCTTTATCGTTGGAGGAGTGCGTCCAATATGATATTGTGAAGAGTGCGCTATTGACGGCGTACGAACGTATTCCGGAATTTTATCGAAAGAAATTTCGGGGGTTGCGAAAAGAACCGAGGGAAACGTATGCGAATTATGCATTTCGACTGCAGAGTCCTTTTCAGAGATGGATTGAGGGTACAAACTCGTGGGAGGAGTTAGCAAAATTTAAAGAGGTAATTCTCATGGAGCAGTTTGTACAAGCGTTACCTATTGAAGTACACAGGTGGCTGATAGATAAGAGTCCTGATACTGTTGCAAGTGCTGCACGTTTAGCGGATGAATATGCAGTGTTATACAAGCAGGGGCCGAACCATTATTCTGGGGGGTTCCGCAGGGATTTTTTCGACCGTACACGAGGATTCTCATCTGATGAAAGTGAGAAGAAAGATGTATGGGAGCGTCAAGGCGTGGGGTACAAGGATGGTACGCGTCGTGATACAAATTGGGGTCGACGTTCGCCTCAAAGAGGAACGTATGGGTTTAATAAGCCTGTGCGGGAAAATGATGACGTCACTGGTTTTGGGGAACCGGTCACGTGCGCATTTTGTAGAGCGCCAGGTCATACGAAGGCCAGTTGTTGGAAATTAAAACGAAAGGAGGGGACTGAAATGGAAAATTGGAGGGGTGCGAAACCTGTGGGTTTGGTTCAGACTGTTTCGGCGCCTGTTAAACCACAGAGTTTTCCGAAGCCAATTGAATCTGTTGATAAACTGTATGCACCATTTTGTGTGATTGGATGTGTAATTGATGATGAGGGTGCACGAAAGGAGGCGGTATTCTTGAGAGACAGTGGAGCGCTGCAGTCTTTGGTGTCTAATGAATGGTTGAATGAGCATGAGTTTGTACACATGAATGAAACGAGGTTACTCAGAGGTATATCTGGTTCTATTGTGGAATGTCCTCTGGTGAAAGTGAATGTTGATTGTGCATTTGTTCAAGGTGAGGTGTTATGCTGTCTAATGAATTCACTTCCAATGGCTGGGGTGCATTGCATTGTGGGTAATGATACAGCGCTGGCAGGACAGGTGTTGGAGGTCGCGGTGACGACTCGTGCACAGGCTAGAGCACATGCACTGAGACAGAGTGAGAGGGAGACGGCGGTGTGCAGTGAAGCGGCGCCCGAGCAGTCGGAGATAGTGGGTCAAAGTACGGAGTCGGCCGACCAAGAGCGAACGCCAGGTGAAATAATTGACAGACAAGTTGAACGAATGAATTTCGATGAAGGCGACTTATCGAGTTTATTTGCAGCGACAGAATCTGTTGTGACAGAAAGATCGGAGCTATATGTTAGCCGACAGGAATTAATATTGCGCCAGCGCCGGTGTCCTGAATTGAGACCATTGTATGCACAAGTCGACGAGACGGTGTCTGTCGGTGGGCGTGTACAACCGTATGCGTTGGTGGACGAGGTCTTGGTGCGTCGATGGGAGGAGAAGTGTACACCATTAGGAATGGGTGTGGTACAAATAGTTGTGCCTCGTGACTTAAGACAGAAGTTGTTGCATGTGGCCCATGATATACCAGCGGCTGGGCATTTGGGTACTAGAAAGACACTGGATCGGTTGACGAAGCATTTCTGGTGGCCTCATGTGAATCGAGACGTTCGTGAGTATTGTCGTTCATGTGATATGTGTCAACGCTTAGGCAAAGGAAACAGAAATTATAGGGCGCCCATGGTCAGTATGCCTGTAATGGAGGAAGTGTTTCAACGCTTGGCAATGGATATCGTAGGCCCATTGAGTGTATGTGAGGGAACGGGGAATAGGTTTATTCTCACGGTCATTGATTTGGCTTCCCATTTTCCATTTGCGTTTCCGTTGAAGAATCATACGGCGCAGGATGTGGCTAAATGTTTGTGTGAAGTTTTTTCGCTTTTCGGATTTCCGAAAGAATTGTTATCTGATTGTGGCTCAGAATTCATGTCTGATTTGATGCAAGTGTTTGTGCATGAATGTGGTATTGTGCAGTTGAAAACTAGTCCTTATAGACCACAAACGAATGGCTCGTGCGAACGCTTTCATCGTACTATGAAAGATATGTTGAAGGCGTTGGCTGAAACATATCCGGGTTCTTGGGATGCAATGTTGCCGTGGATCTTGTTTGCATACAGAGAGGTTCCGGTACAGGGTACTGGCTTTTCTGCTTTTGATTTGATGTATGGCAGAGATGTGCGTGGCATGTTGCAATTGATGAAGGAAGAATGGTTGGCGAAAGATGTTGTACATGAAGTGTCTGGCAAGAACGTGATTGACTATGTTTTACAATTACGTGAACGTATGCGTGTTGGATTGAAACTTGCTGGTGAAAATGCTGTTGATGCGAAAAGTAAATCGAAGCAATTGTATGATAAGCAGTCACGTGCTGTGTCTTTTGAGGAAGGTGAAAAGGTTTTACTCTTGATTCCGTTGGTGGGTAAACCTTTACAGACCAAATATTGTGGACCGTATGTGGTTGTACGTCGACTTGGTCCGGTCGATTATTTAGTGAGTACCCCGGATCGAAGAAAAACGGAACGGGTGGTACATGTGAATCTGATGAAGCGCTATGTGGATCGTATGGATGTGGTGTATGAGCGACCGAATGAGGAGGTGGTGGCTTCTGTGTTGGTGGTAAATCCGGATGTGAGGATGAATGATGTGACTTTAGAGGATAAGGTCTTACAATGTGAAGTGTCTGCTGAATGTCGTGCGGAATTGCGGGATGTTTTGCATGACTTTGCACATGTGTTTAGTGAAGTACCGGGTAAAACATCTATGGTGTCTCATAGAATTGATTTGGTTGAAGGTGCTCGCCCTGTTCGACAATACCCTTACAGGTTAAATCCTGAGAAAATGGCGAGGGTGGATAAAGAGGTGAATCAGTTGTGGGAAGCGGAGGTTGCTTTTCTTGATCTAAAATCTCGTCTGGCTTCTAGACCTATCTTAATACCTCCTGACTTTACTAAACAGTTTTGTGTGGGTGTTGATGCTTCTCAATTCTGTCTGGGAGCGTGCTTGTTTCAGATGAAGGATGGATTGGAACACCCGATCTGCTATTTGAGTCGGAAGCTGCTGCCGCAGGAGATTCGCTATTCGACCATAGAGAAGGAAGCGCTGGCACTGATGGTCGCCTTGCGGGCCTTTAGTGTCTACTTTGGATCCGCAGTCGTCCTGGTGTTCACCGATCATAAACCTTTGC
This sequence comes from Lumbricus terrestris, assembly GCA_949752735.1. NCBI lineage: Eukaryota > Metazoa > Annelida > Clitellata > Crassiclitellata > Lumbricidae > Lumbricus > Lumbricus terrestris. Next base: position 29,892,260 of record OX457050.1, read on the forward strand.
AGTTCATCCATCAGATGGCGAACAAAAATATGAAGCTCTTGCGATGGAGTTTGGAGCTTGAACAGTACAACTTGGACATTAGACATCGTCCAGGCGAATGGAATGTTCTGCCGGACATTCTGAGTCGTCCATCTGCGTAATGTGAGTGGGAGCGGGTGAGGGCACACGTCAATCAGTGTCTCCACTTGTCTCCTCACAGCGGAGTCGTCGGGCGTGCTAGAGATGCTCTCTGGTACGTCTATCCTCGTCGTATGTCAATGGAACATTCTGTCATGAAAAGTCAAACACTGTCCAGAAACAGTTTCAATGGAACATTCTGTCATGAAAAGTCAAACACTGTCCAGAAACAGTTTCAATGGAACGTTCTGTCATAAAAGGAAAGCACGGAATTCTTCGGCAATGAACTCTTCAGTGTGTCTGTAGTGTAGGGTGGCTTGTGCCGATGACCATTATACATTTTGGTTCATTTTTGATACACCAGTTGGTGTCCAAATTTTTTCTTGTGTTTCAGATATAGTTTTTTGGACATTTGAACTATTGATGTGTATGTATATATATCGTGATTACGTGTGAACTGATGATTTGGGTTATATGACGTTTGTGTATTCAGATCATGATTATATCGGACTCTTACGTTATTTATGAGTGCGATGCATTATTTAGTTAAGTCTTGCTGAATTGCTTAGTACGTGTAATGGCTTGTACTGAGTGATTTTGCATTTAGGCGTAGCATTGTTCGTATAGTTCGTCGTCCCCGTTGGACTCCTCATGTTCTGGTGGGGGGGTATGTGAGTGTTAGCTACTTATTACCCCTCTGGGCTTCCTTACTTGGACTCTCCTTGACTATGTGGGAGTTGAGGGAAGGGCAGGGCCTATTTAAAGGGCTACTACTGTGGGGGCTTGCTTCTTGTCGTGGGTCTACTCTGTGGTGTGTGTTCGACTCCTGTTGAGCGTGGCGTGTGGTTCGTGTTCTACGACGTTTGTCTTCTTCGATTGCCGTCCCACCCCGTTGGTGAACTGGCCTACATCCGTCTTCCTTTGGGCTCCGTTAGCCTGGTGTGTCTTCACGTCAGCTCTGTCGAATCAGCTGTATCGGTCGTACTTCATGTCAGCTTTGGGTAACGTTAACCTACTTCTTGTCAGACTGCTCTGTTATTGAATAAATCGATGTTATTTTACATTACGGACCTGAGTATTACTCATCATCTTCTAGACTAGAGCAAGTGAACCCAACAATGTATGTATGTATGTATGTATGTATGTATGTATGTATGTATGTATGTATGTATGTATGTATGTATGTATGTATGTATGTAAGTATGTATGTATGTATGTATGTATGTATGTATGTATGTATGTATGTATGTATGTATGTATGTATGTATGTATGTATGTATGTATGTATGTATGTATGTATGTATATGACCATTTATAAAGCGACTTAAGAAGAATCTCACGAAGGTGCATGTTGACGAGGCTATTTATGGCTGTAACAAGTAAAGCGCATTCTTTACATCCGTAATTATAGTCCGGAAGTCCATGAAGATGATCAGCGTGGAATCAACGTACGCTACCGAAGACGATGATGATTATGGAAGAAGACCGGACGAAGAAGTCGATCCGTCGTCATTTCTTGAGGCTATTTTTTCCTAATTGAGTCGTTACTCTTCGAGACATCCCTGCTATTCCTGGACTGTAGCTGACCTCATATCACCTCGGCCATTTATCCTTGTCTCGTTGGATCTACAACGTATCTGTTTGCTTAAGTCTGCCTGTCTGCTTCTATGTATGTATGTATGTATGTATGTATGTATGTATGTATGTATGTATGTATGTATGTATGTATGTATGTATGTATGTATGTATGTATGTATGTATGTATGTATGTATGTATGTATGTATGTATGTATGTATGTATGTATGTATGTATGTATGTATGTATGTATGTATGTATGTATGTATGTATGTATGTATGTGTGTGTATGTGTGTATGTATGTATGTATGTATGTATGTATGTATGTATGCATGCATGTATGTATGTATGTATGTATGTGTGTATGTATGTATGTATGTATGTATGTATACGTATGTATGTATACGTATGTATGTATGTATGTATGTATGTATGTATGTATGTATGTATGTATGTATGTATGTATGTATGTATGTATCATGTATGTATGTATGTATGTATGTATGTATGTATGTATGTATGTATGTATGTATGTATGTATGAATGTATGTATGTATGTATGTATGTATGTATGTATGTATGTATGTATGTATGTATGTATGTATGTACGTATGTATGTATGGCAGTAACCAATTGATCTGTCTGTCTAGAAGCCAGTCTGCCTTCCTGTCCTGACTGTCTGTCTGTCTGTCTGCAGGGCTTTTTTTAGCGTGCAGTTGTACACAAAACGTGCAGATCTAAATGGATTTGTGCAGTTGTAGAAGCACTTCTGTACAGTTAAAACTAGCAAAAAAGGTCACTGTCCTCCAATTGGAAATAATTTACCATGGAGGATGGGAAAGGAAAGAAGGGGATGTGCAGTTCTAAAAATTCCTTTAAAACAGCCCTGTCTGTCTGTCTGTCTTGTCTGTCTGTCTGTCTGTCTGCCTGTCTGTCTGCCTGTCTGCCTGTCTGTCTGTCTGTCTGCCTAGCATTGACCAATTGATGGATAACACACTAGCGCCATCCAACGACCGCTTTCGTCCACGGTCGCAGCCATCTTTACACAACCAATCCGTTCTGTTGTAGCCAATACGGTCGCTCGCATTCCACACGGGACCGATGATAATTCGGGTAAGAACGGAGTCGATGGGTGATCCGTCTTGTGAGGAGAGGGGGCGGGGTGGGGTGGAGCCGGAAGTCTTCGGTCACCGGTGTTCGTCCCTCCGTTGTCTATGATTTACACCGGACTGATCGCTTTGAAACGGACCGCAAGGGACGAGCTAATCTCGATGCTAATTTAGCGCTATTATATAGTAAATTCGATCGTAAATAACCGACAGGCAGAAGCAGTCCGTCCATCTATCGTGTGTTACTTTGTCCTCTATTAGTATATTGGTCTGGGTTACACTTCGATCCAAATGTATAGACCTATGTATGTTTAGGAATAAATAAATAAATACAGCCAATCGTACATCACAAATAGACTACATGCATAGATAGATTCATTGCTGCAAGCATTCATACATTGTATTTTATCTACAATTCTACATTTGTTTATACATATATACATACATACATATTCACATACATACATACATACATACATACATACATACATACATACATACATACATACATACATACATACATACATACATACATACATACATACATGCATACATACATACACACACACATACACACATACATACATACATACATACATACACACACATACACACATACATACACACACACACACATACTACGTACATACACACATACATACATACATACATACATACATACATACATACATACATACATACATACATACATGCATGCAAACATGAATGCATACATACATACGTACAATGTCATACATAAGCCTACCTACATATTATGCATACTTGCATACAGTGGCGGCGCTAGGGGGGAATGGGGGGGGAAAGGTCATCCATTTTTTTCCCCATGTAAAAATGAAATATTTGGTCGATTTACCCCCTTTAGCCCCCCCCCCCAAGCTTAAATCCTGGCGCCGCCACTGCTTGCATAGACATATGCATAAGCCTACATCCATGCACACATTGTTGAATACGTAAAGGCCTACACGCACTAGGCTTGCTACATCGGTTACAATGCGAGAACGTCTTCAGTGGCTAAGTTGACTTTTATTATTTTAGGAGCATTAATGAAACACAAGTTTTAGACAATTTCTTGCGCTAATCGTTACGACTATTGGATGGCAGTTTGATCGAAGATCACAAGGTCATCTGTGCTGGAGCTGCTTAAGCCATGGCAATCAAGCGCTGAATGATGCTAAGCGCTGAAGGAGACCAATTATACTAAATTGAAATAGAAGGTTTTTATACCCTGAAGGCAGAGGCCCATAACAGAGACTTAAGAAGATTTCACTTTCTTTCTGTCTCTCTGTCTCTTTGCCTGTCTGTCTGTCTGTTTCTGTCTTCCCTCTCTAATGGTGTGTGCATAGGCGTACGGGACATTTCGGCAGCGGGGGGGGCAAAAAAAATTTGGGGCCGAAAAATCTGACGACCTTTTTTTTAGTCATCCGCCAAAATTTTCTTAGGATTTTTCCGTCCGAAAAATCTGACGACCTTTTTTTTAAGTCATCCGCCCCAAATTTTTTTAGGATTTTCCCGTCCGAAAAGTCATCACTTTTTTTACCCCTGCGTGCCCGAAAAATTCCTCCCGTACCTGTTTGCCCGAAACAAATTTTCGAATTTTTTTGCCCGACCATGCCTCTTTTGCCCGAAAAACACATATGCCCGAAATGTGGGGGACATTTGCCCCCCCCCCCTGGACCACCGCCTCGTACGCCTATGGGTGTGTGTGTGTGTTCTCACCGTGCATGCTGTGTGGACTGTAGACCTTCAACACAGCACCGAAGACTCGACCCATTTTGCCTTTGCAATAATTGAGCTTTGCGTATTATTTCAGCACAAGTGAACTGCCATTGGTCGACTTTTGAAGCACTAGGATTCCATTGGTCAACACAAGTGGGTCACTCCTTCCATTGGTCAACACATTGTGGGTCACTCCACCCATAGAGAAAAAACAGAAATCCGCCATGCAGGCCATAACACAAAGTCGTCTGCTCAGCAATGGCGTCTGCGTCGATCGAAAGCCTACGTCATATCTGAGTGAAACCCTTTTCTTTGAATCAGGGCTTTTTATAACGTGCAGTTCTACACAAAATGTGCAGTTCTAAAATGGATTCGTGCAGTTGTAGAAGCACTTTCGTCACGTTCCGTGCAATAAAAATAGGTCATTTTCCTCAGATGGGGAGTAATTTACCGTACCATAAAGGATGAGAAAGGAGAGAAGAAGATGTGCAGTTCTAAAAAATTCTTTAAAAACAGCCTTGCTTTGAATCAGGCTACTCGCTTGAGTTTAGCTGATCTAGGAAGGAGTTAACAACGGTTTAATTAGGCTAATAAATACAGTTTCGGTTACTTTAAATATTAGGCTAAGATATAAAGTTAATCAGGCCTAGTTAAAATTAAAATGGATTAAACTGAATTAAACTGCCATCCAAAGCATAAATTTAAAAAAAATATTAACGAACTTATATTTATAGGGATTAAAGACCAAACATTAATGGCCTTTTACTATTAGGCCTATATTATAATTGGAAAAAGATAAACAGTATAGGCTACTACTCAAGTAATAGCTTACCGAACAGTGTCTCGATAATGTCCGCTCAACCGGCTACCTTGGGCGTTGACTTTGGAGCAGCGGATCAGACTGCAGACAGGGTCTTCGTTGAAGGGGTGGAGGCCAGTGGTCCGAATGTATGGACCCTGATTCTGCTCGTCTTTCCTGTTCTGACCCTCGTTGGCAATCTCCTCGTCTGCCTTAGTGTTCTGAGGGAAAGAAGCCTTCGGACGGCCACCAATTTCTTCATCGTTTCATTGGCCGTTGCAGATATCCTCGTCGCTATTCTTGTCATGCCGTTCGCAGTCTACGTTGAAGTAAGACGAAATTATTATTTATGTTTATATGAAATCGAACTGTTATAATAATAATTATCATTAGTTTTAGGGCATATGTTGCAGGAGGTTCTATACTGTCTTGAGAATAAAATGTCTGGTACTTCCGGTTTTAAACTTCTTTTGAGTGGGTTCTGTGGCATTTCTGTGACTATTAGGCCTAAATGGCATCAGTGCATCACCAGAACGATGCATAGGCCAAAATGACTTGTTTGATGCCATTGTTTTAGTCATTTCATTCAACTCGTGCTATATATAGTTTAGGGCCCCGGATTTTCTTTCGTCAGCCCTGGGCCTTCTGTTTCAAACGTTGGATACAGCGCTCGTGAATAAGCCGGTGCCCTGCGCTTGGCTTTCGATTGACGCTTTAGAACTTTGGAGATTACGATTACGATTACGATTACGATGCATCTTGTATGTTTCAGTGGAATAAATCGAGATGGCAACTGGGCGATGTGCTGTGCGATACGTGGGTGGCAATGGACGTCCTCTGCTGTACGGCATCAATCCTCAATCTCATGGCAATCAGCATCGACAGGCAAGTAGCCTCAACAACAAACAACCCTATAATAACCCCTTCTTACAACTCACTAGCAGTTACATAGAATTCATGCTGACTCCATGTGGGGCGCGGAGATGTAGGGGTATGTTTGGTCCATATGGAACCGGAAGGTTGTGGGTTCGATTCCACCTCAAGCCGCCGCGTAGTCGAAACTAAAAACGTAGAGGACCCTGCAGCAAGTCTTTGACTCACAATTGCTCATACGCTTCGGCGTGAAATTCCTATTCAATGTCCGCGCAGCCTGTAGACCAGAGGTTTCAAACTCAAGTCAGCATGTGGGCCGCATTTGGAAATTTTGAATGACTCTCGGGCCGCAACATAAAAATTAAGGATAATCGTGCACGTGAAACTGAAATTTGTTACATGTATGTGTCATTGCAGCCTACAATACTGTAATGATGATAATTATAGCACTGTAAAATTCACATAATATTATATTTAAGTGTAACCATAATGGTATTACAAACAAAATTGGAAAACCATTCTATCCCAATTATCGAAAAATGCGTGGGCGCTATAATTGAAGAAATTAGGCTATGCTGTAATCAAAATTTAAAATGACTCTAATTTTTTAAAGTATCTTTTGCAATGTTCAGAGTAATTCAACTCGAATTTAGTTTGGCCTAGAGACTCTGAGCGTTCTTAAGCATTCTAAATCTCCTAAGTCCTCTAAACCAAAGTCACCAAAATTATAGGAATAAACCTGTTAGTGCATGTCATTGTTCAAAACCAAGCAAATGGACGTTAACTTGCAAAAGTAAGCACGCACGGTAGTGACATTTTTCAACTTCTCATCATCTGGGCAGATATGATTATTCCGGGGATACTATATTTTGCGACACCGGCATAAAAACTTTGCTGTGCACGCATTCTTCTGCTTTGGCGTTGCCGAAGGTCCACTATATGCCTAGCCTATATCTGCTGTTGTGGACTCAATGTCCAACCAAAAGGAGTAGAAAGCAGTTTAAACATTGGTTCAAATCGTAAAAGAACTGTAAAATTCTTTTAAACCGATTTCTAACTTTAAAAAAATCAAAAACCAGGAAGCTGTTCGCGGGCCGCATTAAGCGGGTTCGCGGGCCGCATGCGGCCCGCGGGCCGCGTGGTTGAGACTCCTGCTGTAGACGGAAGCGCCTTTGAGTAGAATTCTTAAATGGTGCTATAACAAGTGCTCATGCATGCATGCATGCATACATACATACATACATACATACATACATACATACATACATACATACATACATACATACATGCGTACGTACGTGCGTGCGTACGTACATACATACATACATACATACATACATACATACATACATACATACATACATACATACATACATACATACATACATACATGCGTACGTACGTACATGTACGTACGTACGTACATACATACATACATACATACATACATACATACATACATACATACATACATGCATGCGTACGTGCGTGCGTGGGTGCGTGCGTGCATGTGTGCATGCATGCATGCATACATACATACATACATACATACATACATACATACATACATACATACATACATACATACATACATACATACATACATACACACATCTTGCCCACCAACTCCCCTACCTTCGATGAGCCGACCGCGCTCTCTTTGCCACTCTTTTGGCCAACCATGGGCATTGAACACCTTTCGTTGGCAATGTAGCGGTTCATTTTAGAGGTGTCAATTTGTAGCCTGACGAATGCTTTCCATTTCAGACCAGACTGCGTTTACAGATATCCGGCGTTGCTCGGTAAATTTCGTTTTTCGCCGACGGTGCAAGGTTTCTTAGCGTGCGATCACCGTACAAACTCTAATTACTTTTGTTATTATTGTGAATCCCGCTGAATAGTTGACATTGAACGAGGCGCTTTGTAAATTAATGTTCAGTTGCAATACGATATAAACTATTATCATTATTGTTGTCATTAGTTTCTCTTAAGCCTACCCTGCGATCATCCATTCATCCTTTGATTAATTTTTTGTGAATCCGTATGTTATGTATATATGAAATGTGTGTTCCCGTGTTTCCGGCCTTGTGCCAAATGTCTTGGATTGCGTGCTAAGCTCCGTCCCTAGGGGGAAAATGACTTTGCGACTCTTACAAGGTCAGAATATAATTATCTGAGTTGATCTTGAAGAAGAAGAGTAAGTTTTCTCTTATAACTATCCAATATCCATGCTCGAGATTTTCCTATCTTTTACATGTTGGAAACGTAAACCTTTCTTTGCCCAAATTTGAATGTGCATAACTTCGGACTCTGTTCGTAGAATTGGGTATACAAATTTCAGGAAACATTGATAATTTATCCCTCTTACATTCTCTGAAATTTTATAGAGTTTCATTTAGAACTGACAAGCATATCGCCAAAACAAAAAAGTATCAGTTCAATTGGGACACCGTGTATATACCGGCATCTTTTGCGCAGGTGCATGGCCGTGACGCAACCAGTTCGTTACTCAAATCAGAGGAACTCTCTGAGTCGTCGTGTTGTCATCATGGTCATCCTCACATGGACGGTCAGTGTGGCCGTCTCTCTTCCAATCGCCCTCGGAATGAACTACACGCCGCAGCGTCGAACGCAGACCCCCTCGCTGTGCGTCTTCTACAACGCCGACTTCATCATAGGATCGTCCCTCGCCTCCTTCTACGTCCCATGCCTCGTCATGGTCGCCATCTACTACCGCATCTTCCGCGCCCTGAGGCGCCGCCGCTCCCGGCACAACGCTCCTACTCTGCACGCCAACGCAGCCTCAGCGGCGGCGGTGGCAGCGGCCACTCTCTGCAGCCTGCCCGCCGCCGCCAGAGCCGCTCTGCCGCCGGCGGCGAGACCCCGAACCGCCGCCGTCGGGGCTTTCCTGGGGGATGATCATTCGACGATTGAGCTGCGAGTGTTCGCCGAAGACGAGCCGACATTTTCGAGTCTTCCCCGTGAGTCGATGGCGAGCAGTAGTGACGCTGATCTGACGACGTCATCCGCGGCGTGTACTCACCGGACGATCAGTGCTCCGCGGGGAGTGAGGCTCGTCAGGCGCGCCTTCTTTGTTCAGACGTATCCAAGTCCGGAGGAGCTCGTGCCGAAGGTGGTCGACTCCACGACTGCAGTACCTGAGGAAGAGAAGGAATCGTTTGGTGTGCATGGAGAGAGTGGAACAGCGGATGGTGTGTACGGTGGTTTCCACAAAAATGGAAAGGTGGAAGGGGTGGTGAGCGGTGGTTTCCATGGACGCACAACAATGGAAGGCGTGTCCGCCGATCACCATGGTGACAGATCGTCTGCCCCGCCTCACGGTTGTCAAGGGATCGGAACGATGGGGAAGAATAAGATCCGGGTGTCTCTCCTGCAGGCGCGGAATTTCAGCCACGATCGAAGGGTGGAGCAGAGGGTCACTCTGAGCAGTCGCGGTAACCCAGTGACGTCATCAAGGTCATCAGGGTCAAGGTCTTCGAGGTCAAGGACTTCGAGATCGAGAAGTGGAAAGGATGCGGCAGTCAAATCAACTAGACGTCGGGAGAGGAGAATAACGAAGACATTGGCCGTTGTGCTCGGTAGGTAACCGCTAACATCTAGCTAATGATTGCGCACACATCATACAGACTCATTAAGGCCATCCATGTAATTTATTACGTACGCAAAGAAATCGTATTTTCAATCTCCCTTCCTCTGTTGCAACTCGCACGTTTTGTGGAATCTCCCCTATTAGTCCGGTCAATTAAGTCTTAAACCCGCTCATTTACTATGGCAAGCAAATATTTGCACGAAAAGTTTTGAAATAGACTAAAGAATATATGGTAGAAATCCTGACAAAATGCGATATGGGGAAATAATAAAAATTTTGAATTTAGTTTTGAACAGACGACCAACAGCTATGCATATAGGCCTATACGAGTTTGTTTACATTTCAAGGACTGGCGGAAATACGATTTATCTGCTGGAAACACAGTGAAATTACCGATTTAAACAAATTAAATATCGATTAATATATTTATTATTTCAACTATGTAAATGTCGATCTTGGAGACAAAACTAAATAAAATTTTATGCAAAAACTCTGCAGTGTGGTCGATAACTACCCCGCACTTAAGGCCACGCTTATAATGCATAGGCGATGACTAAGCGAAACGCTATACGCGCAGTCATAATTTGTACCACAATAATTAACGATTTAAACATATTTCCCCATGTTGGAATTTATTAGGATTTCCACTGTTACAGTTTAGTAGGGTATTTACGTACAATATTCTGCCAAAAAAGGTCTGCCATAGTAAATGAGTGGGTTCATGATGAATTTCCGTATTTTTGACTGGCCTATATGCATACGAACAAATAAGCATCTATACCTCTACAAATGTTAATTCGTATAAGTCATCTATACAGTGGCGTAGCCAGGTATTTATTATGGGGGGTTGTTTTTTTTCCTGACCGGATACCATTTCTGACACCAAACCATCAGTATTACAGTAAATAAAAAGGGAATAAAGTAACAAAAGGAATAAAGTATAAGAAACAATTGTTACTACAGGCAATTGTTTTGTTTTTCTTATTTAAGTGGATAAATAACCTTTAAAATACTTGTTTCGTAGGCCAATGGAACCCCAAAACCCTCCTTTGTCTACGCCACTGCATCTATATAGCATTTATTTTACCGTAGGCTATTGTTAATAATTATTTACTGGCTAAAATTTCTTAACTGTAATGGTTTACTGTTTTTTTATCCGAACAGAAAACCTTATGACGTTCATGAGCTGCTTATTTTTCCATTCATTCATTCGTTCATTTCAAGAATTTATACAGCGCCCGTTCAAGAAGCTCCACTTAGAGAACCTTTGAGTAGTTTCCTTGAGGAGGTGCTGTATGAATATTTGAATGAATATAAGAAGTCTAAAAAGCGTTCGAATTTATGCCTACATCCTTAGTGGCCTATGTTACTTTGTTCGACCACAAGTAAAGCGTTAAATGTAAACGCAAATTTAATGGTTTAATACTGTGGTTCCCAACCATTTTTGACTTTAAGGTCACTTTTTCTATATATAATATAAGCTGGAGGACACGAGGGCCACTTTTTCTTAGTTGAAGGACAATAGGGGGTCACACGACTAAAATTTACTTATAAAAGTGTTATAATTGAATCAAAATAAAATGTTTAATGCTATTTATCGACGTCAAAATAATATAATTTGTGATGGAAAATAGGCTAATTGTGTTCTATCCTGATCAAATTGTCAGTTTTGTCGTATATTTTTGTTAACTCTTTGAGGGACGAGGGCCATATTTTGAGGCCTGCACGCGTGCCACTTTTGGCCCGCGGGCCATGGGTTCAGAACCACTGGTCTAATATATATATATATATATATATATATATATATAATTGGTTCTACCATCATTGCATCCGATATTTTCTACATTTTTGGCAACTTTATTTCGTCCATGAGCTGCTTATTTCTTCCATGAACCATCCATTCATTCGATCATTTCAAGAATTTATACAGCACCCGTTCAAGAAGCCCCACTTACACGCGCTCCCAGTCAAATCACGGTGATACAGATAGGTGTATCGCATAGGCCGAGAATTGGGGGGGACGGAAAGACGCGAGATTTTCCGAAAAATTTCTGACGACCGGCGAAATCTAAAAAAAAAATTATTTTCGCCGCCAAAAAAGTTGATGACCTTTTTTCTTTTTTTTAGTCATCCGGCCAAACCTCCACGAAATCCGCCAAAAAAGTTGATGACCTTTTTTAGCCTTACGGCCAAATCTCGACTCAATTTTTCTATTTTCGCCGCCAAAAAAGTCTTGACGCTCAAAGATTGGGGGGGGGACAAATGCATGGGCCGTCTCCCCAACACTTTCATTGGGGGGAACCGTCCCCCCTGTCCCACCCTAGGTCTCCGCCCATGGTGTATCGTCATTCTCCAACGGGACACTATACCAGACAGAAGGATCTAAAACTGGGACAGGTTGAGGTTCCAACACAAGGGACCAACAGCCCCCGCTAGAAGCAGATCAAAGGGACTACCGGGTATGCGAACTATAGCCCAACAGATACTGGATAGCAGAGCTCACATGGATAGACCGGGACATGATAGCCAAGCAGACAACGTCAGCTGTGCAATTATGTGCTCGATGCGCTGTGAGACAGGGAACCAGAATAATATATCAAGTGAGACCATTAACCATAGACATGACATACTACGGTAAGATGTCTAATTGTCTATGTCCTTAACCACTGGTATGCCTATATGATTGGACGCATCGCACTTAAGGTCCCCCACCTCGTGTATGGACCGTTGCTTTATTTAACCCGAGATTTAAATATCGAGATTTAAAAAAGTTTATCTTAACCAAACACTTCAGCGACCAATGATCCATGAAATCGATTCTGAAGTCGACCACTTGACTTCTCAATGACGTATTAAACTTCGAGGGTCATCGTAGACTGGTTCAGAGAAGTCTAATTCACGCAGTAGGAGGCATATATATATACACATATATATATCTACAACATATATAATTATATATATAATTTTTATACATAAAAAAATTATATATATATACATGTATATATTGGATAGGCTACAGGTCGACAAAGATTTTAAAATGACTTCAAAATGCATTCCATGACTTCCGTGTTGGCTGACGTTAATTATCATGCATTACCATGCATGTATAGTATAAGGTTTATGTCATGTGCTCAACCCCTGCGATTTAGAGGTCATCATAAGGACCCCATGTATAACTACTCAGATACGTGCATGCATGCATGTAGGTCCTATTGTACCATATCGTATTGTATTGCATTGTACTGCATTGTATTGCATTGTATTAAAACAGTATAAGCTAAAGCGCCTGTGTATGGTTGGAAACCAAGTAGAGAATCGATATTTGCCTTTTTATGGATCATTAGATTCTGCTACTAATTGTTTGGCTTGAAATCAGCTTATTTAAGATATCGTGGCGAAAGGCCACTAGAAAATTAATTTTGAGAAAAGCAAAAGAAGGATGGGTATGCAATATAAATATACATACACACATACATACATAAATATATAATTATATAATTATATATGCATAGTTGTATACATACATACGTATGTATGTATGTATGTATGTATGTATGTATGTATGTATGTATGTATGTATGTATGTATGTATGTATGTATGTATGTATGTATG
>OX457050.1:29910694-29915694 GCA_949752735.1 Lumbricus terrestris
GTTGTAGTAATAGTTGCAGTAGTATATATATATATATATACATATATTGTGTGGGGCGCGATGGTGTAGTGGTGGCGTCGTTGCCTTGAAGCCGGAAGGTTCGAAGTTCGAATCCACCTCCCCGCGTAAGGACCTTGGGCAAGTCCTTCACTCGCAATTGCTCAGCGCTTCGGCGTGAAACTCCGATGCAGTGTCCGCTCTGCATTCGGAAGCGCCTCTGAGTAGTAGAGAGAGCTTGAAGAGGCGCTATAACAAGTGCACATACAAACAAACAAACAAACAAAACATCGTGGACACTGCATCAGATTTTGACACACAAGCAATTGCAAGTGAAGGACTTGCTCAAGGTCCCTATGCAGCGGCTCGAGGTGGATTCCAATCTGGCACCCTAAGGCTCCAAGGCACCGAACCCACCATTACACAATAGTGCAGCAACAGTCCCATGAGCATATTAGGTAAGAAGCAGAAATGCCAAAGTAACCTGCTCCTCCACGTTTAGCTGTTGTTGGGTGAGTTGACGATCCTGCTGTTTGAGTGTCGTCTGGTTGCTGATCGTCCCTATCAATTAAGGCCCCGCCCTCACAACCTTGTGTTGCCAACCAAAGATGACAGACATTACATCTCTCGGGTTTTGTATAGAAAGGCACCATAATATGCTCATTAATGATGAAGAAAAGATAAAGAGTCGAATCTCATTAGCCTATAGTAGCATATATAAACATAGAAGTAAGTAAGTATATACTCTATTGAACCGCCAGCAAACGCACTGCGGGAACAATGAACAAGAACAGATTAATTAATGCAAGTATACAATCAAGACAAATAGAAATATGCAATTCAATAAACATATTATACAACTACATAATAGACATGTTGGGAACTATACAGGAGAGAACTTAGGCTGGACAGGAATCATTCTTTTTGTAATTTCTGTCATTTTGTGCTCTCATCTTAACACAAATTCAGCAGTCAATGCTAAAGACATTCTATAGGTATTATATTGTATCGGTAGAATAAATATTTTGCGGATGACTTTAGCTAAATAACTTTTGTAAGGTCGTAGAGGTTGGATCTAGACCCTAAGACCTTGTTTGTACTTAGGCTACGCATGGGGCTCCATAAAATGTAGCCTTATGTAGGCATACATGTACGTGTTGCAACATGTGAGGAGATCGAAAATGCGATTCTTGCGTCCGCAATAAAAAATTTAGAGATGGGCACTCTGATCTCTCTAATCTCAGAAATTTATGGACATTCTGACGTTGGACGTCGACTAAAATTTAATGAGCTTTTCCCGACGATATCACCGCAAATTCAGTCACTGATTTGATAGTGGGGCAATTGTTCCGAGGTTAAGACAAGAGATGACATGAGATAAGATCAAGTTGACAAACCAAAGTACCGCACATATCTCCACTAACAAGAGAGCGCAATGATCATCCATAGCATAGGATATAAGGAAATATAAATAAATATACATTGTAAATCAAAGATACGGTACATACCAAGTTCTGATTGATTGATTGATTGATTGATTGATTGATTGATTGATTGATTGATTGATTGATTGATTGATAAAGTCACTGTGGAATGTGATTTCCCTGTTGCTTTTTCCCGTTCCGTCGTTCAATATAGCGTGACTGATTGCAATAACCGGTATAGTAATCAATTTCTTTTTTTAAACTGAAGGCAGGAAGTTGGCACGAGGTGTGTACGATTACCCTGGCTGTGTAGACGACGAGACAACGATGGAGGTTGGAAAGGGAGACATTCTGGAGATTCTCAAACAGTAAGAACTCGTCTTTTATTCTAGAAATTCCGAAACAGCAACTCGTAGACAGACAGACAGACCCACACGCACACAGACACAGACATACATACAGAAAGATAGACAGACAGACACTGTCAGACGGACAGATAGACATACACACACACAGACAGGCAGATTCACATAAAGAAAGATAGACAAGCAGACACTTTCAGGCAGATAGACAGACAGACACAGACAAACAGACAGACGAACTAAGAAAGAGAGGACACCTTGAATATGCATATGTGTTTATCAGTGAATCGAATTTTTTTAAATTAAAATTATTAATAAATCACACAGAGACAACGATTGGTGGAAAGCGAAAAACCTGGAGACGGGAGAAGAGGGATATGTTCCGTCGACCTTCGTCGCCCTTGAAAACAGCCTTGAACTCTGCCCGTAAGTCAAACGCTCAGGCAACTAACCGGCAAACTTAGATAACTAACATGAAAAAAACTTAGTCAATTTTGTATTCTATTCTTCCTACGTTATACTTTCCTTCCTTCAAAGATGTCATGCATATAACCTGTGAATGTATATCCGCGCTGAATCAATTTTAAGTTTCCTTTCCAAACACACTTTGGTTTTAATATTAATCCTTTCGCTCTCGTTTATATTTCTGAAATAAGCGACATTGGACCAGCGGACAATTATAGGAGTCGTAGGCATACGCACAAATGTGACGCTCTGTTCTTCTATTGCATTGTATTGCATAATAATTATAGCCTAACCATTTACAAAGCGTTTCTCTTAGCAAAAGCTTTTCAGAAGCGCTCCCAGTGCGATCGACTTCGAGTAAAAAGGTAGGATTCGAGGCGAGTAAAAGATGACGAAAGACATACCAGAGAGAAAGGCGGAGTGAATTGACGGTGGAAGTCCATTCCATAGCGCGGTATATATAGCCAATGTAGCTAACAGAACCAAGTGGTCTCATTGCTGTCTTAACCCCCACCAGGGTGAGATTTTCCGGGGGTTTGGGGGGTTTCAACCCCCCAGTCTTTCTTAGAGCCCCATAGAAAAATCTGTTTTTCACACCCAAATTTCAAGTCGATAATGGTCCAACCCCCAGTTATTTTTCCACGATTCTTACACTGACCACCACTAGAGTAGCTTGTTCTTGATGCTCATTTTCTTTCTGCATACAGGTGGTTTCATGGTAGCGTTAGTCGAGCCGATGCCATAATCTTACTAAGAGCATCCGGAAATGAACCAGGAACGTTTCTCGTTCGGGAATCGGAAACAAAGATAGGTATGAAAAATAAATCACAGTCGGTCTATCTTTTCCTCGTTGAGCTTCCTTATTTTTTCCCAATTCGTTCATTCTTTCCTCTATCCCTGCACAAATCCAGTGACTTTTGAGATGGATTCGATCATTCGAACCCGCAACCTTCCGGTGACACGAAACGGAGTATCCCCCCTGAAAGCTATCCGGGGGGATGAATTAATCTATCCCCCGGATGGAATTAACCGGTCTATACTAGGCCTATCCGGAGGGATAAACCATTCTATCCCCTTTTTTGAAAAATGCGCATAATAATTTTTTTATACCGTAATCACAATTTAAAGTGTCTCTAATTGTTTTAAGTGTCCTAAGCAATGCTCAGAGTAAGGCAACTCGAATTTATTTAGTGACTCTGAGTGTTCTTAAGCGTTTTAAAGCGTTTTAAGTGCTCTAAAAACAGGGGCAAAACAAATTATCTAGAAGGCATAAACATACCTGTTAGTGTCATTGTTCAAAACAAAGCAGGTGAAAATTAATTTGCCAAAAAAATACACGCGGAAGCGGTTTTTTCGACTTTTTTTAATTTGGGGGATACAATTAATACGGGGGATACTCTATTTCGTGACACCGGCACCGAACATGCCTCTGCACTACCGCGCCCCACAGGTGGCATAATTAAGCTATAACTGTGTATAAATAGATAATATTATCTGTCGCTGTGGATAATAGACAATAGAAATAAATTTGACAATGGATGATTAAAGAGTTTGTCGACTATTTTAGGTAGCTACGTGTTATCCATCCTGTGCACGAATCGCCTGGCGAAACACTATCGCATAAGGAACTTAAACCTTGGCGGTTGCTTCATCTTTGAAACATCGAAGTTTGAGTCGCTTCCAGCGATGATCGAAAAGTACGAGAGTAAGACACGTCGCAATGCCAGTTATACAATCGTCACAAATGCTAATTTACACAGCATAAATTTATGCAGCGAATTAGTATCAATCAATCGTAATTTATATAGCGCCCCTTCAAGGTATCTACTCAGAGGCGCTCCCGACCGAGATCAAGCGAAAAAACAGTCTTCAGCAGTTTGTGAAATTGAGAACAGCTTGGGAG
Source organism: Lumbricus terrestris (assembly GCA_949752735.1). Lineage (NCBI taxonomy): Eukaryota > Metazoa > Annelida > Clitellata > Crassiclitellata > Lumbricidae > Lumbricus > Lumbricus terrestris. The sequence continues at coordinate 29,914,846 of OX457050.1, forward strand.
ATGTCGCATAGTCAAGGGAAGTCCATTCCAGGTTGTTGGGCCAACCACAGAGAACGAACGCCCTGGCATTGTTGCAGAGCGAGTGAAAGGAACCATGGACAGCAGAGCGCAGTGCGCGGCTGCCTATTCATTATATGATGACAGTATATTAGTATAGTAGGCCTTTATTCATGTAGCGTGGAACAAGGTAGCCGCAATTGGTCAGAATGCTAGACTTTGTTCCCCGAAAAGTATAAGCTCGAGCCTGCCACCTGAAACGGTTACCCTATGGTAGCTTATGTACCTTGAGCAAGTTATGTAGACCTGCTCGCAATTGTTGCTTAATTCTGGCAAGTATCGTGTAGTCCAGGGAGCAATTCTGAACTCTGGAAAGAAGGCAGCATCAAGGACTGTTTGTGCGCATGTTTCACAGTATAGGTCTACAGATCAAGGCGTCATACAGTCCAGAAACGCTTGAGTATAGACCTATAGGCTAATTAGTTATTAGTAATTACAAATACAGATCAGATTAGGCAAGCATCTTGGTGATCAATTTGTGTAGCGCCATTAAAGAGCTCTCAATAAAGCTGAAACAACTCAACGGATGTATATATAGGCCTAGCGTATATTCGGAAGATTATGGATCAGCGAATTATCTTTTTTACCAGAGAAATTCGAGTTGTGTCTGTTAACAGATGACAGTCTATACGTTTATTTCGCATAGGAAACACCATCGGATATAAGAATAAATATATCAATCATCAGCATATCCATAGGTGTAGGAGGCGAGGTGCCCAAGGGGCAAATGCCTCCCAAATTTCGGGCAAACGTGTTTTTCGGGCAAAGCAGGCATGGGCGGACGAACCTTTT
>OX457050.1:29920694-29952366 GCA_949752735.1 Lumbricus terrestris
ATTCTTTAGGTTTTATTTGCATGCGTTATAATAATAATAATAATAAATAATAATAATAATAATAATAATATTATTATTATTATTATTTATTTTTTTTTTTACCCGAGGTACCTAGGATCCCTCGGGATTTCAAAAATTATGCTTGGAGCTGTTGTTCAATGTCTAGAAATTCAGGCCTCGTCCTCCGCAACAATATTATTATTATTATTATTATTATTATTATTATTATTATTATTATTTATTATTATTATTATTATTATTATTATTATTATTATCTTTTCTTTAATTAAACGCCAGCAAGACGCACTGCGCTTTACATTTACAGGTTATGCAGTAATCTTAATTAAACTTAACTACCAACTGAACAGACAGCTTTGTAATTACACGGCGCCAATGGCATGCAGCCTACAAAGCAAATCCGCCCAACGGGGGCTCGAACCTGCAACCTCTCGCACTCTTGGCCAGATTGTTAATCACTACTCTACCGGGCCCCCCGTGTATATGCGTGTATAGAAGAGGCATACATTTGTTATACGCAAATATGAATATAGGCTAGGCCTAAATCAGGGGTCGTAATTGTGCATAGGTCTAATGTAGGTCCAATTTATCTTAACCGAAGTAGGCCTAATTAATATTCTTTGTCAATTTTTTCTTGATCACCAAGCTCCCTGAAGTATTTCGCGAATGGCTGGGTTGCTGGCTGCACTGACGAATTCATCCTCCGTCAATTTTTCTCCTGGTCCTTTCTTTAGTGTGTCGAATAGTTTATTGGCCGCGTCCAGAGCTTTCGCTTTGTAGTCTGCAAGCCCTGTAACCTTATAGCTTGCCTGCAAACAACACCATAACATATTATGGTTTGGCGTAGCCTATAGACTGTATAGTTCTATTCATTCATTCATTCATTCATTCATTCATTCGTTCATTCATTCGTTCATTCAAGAGTTTCTATAGCGCCTCCTCAAGGGGGGGATTAGGGCCTACTCAGAAGCGCTGTCGACTCTAGCACGGCAAAAATGCAGTTTCTAGTTGAAAACATAACTAGGAAGTTACATGTAGGCCTATATAGGGTGACACGAAAGTTCGTTCACCGTTTTCAAAATGCGCTATCTCAGTAACGGCTTCATATTTCTCTATAATATTTTGTCAGTGCATACATCAGTCAAATGAAAGATTCTGGTACAAATTTTATTATGATCCGATCCGTTTTCGCCGTTATTTTTAAGAAAATGCAAAGACGACCAGTTTCTGCGGAAAAACTGCGTTCATCAAATTAACACAGTAAAGAAACTGTGTATACGCCTAGCCTCGTATACAAGCGTGACAAGACACTGTTGTTACCTACATAGGACATACACAGACGTAGGATATATTAGCGTACAGTGTCTCCTTTCTGCTTAATGACAGCACTGACTCTATCCGCCGGTATCCGGCATGACTGGATCAGCCTCTGAAGTGTCCCAACTGCTATCGATCTCCACGCTCGTTGGAGGCGACGCTTGAGCTGATCAGCGTTCTTTGGCTCAGGATCTTTATAAACGCTGAGAGATAAAATATACCACAATTCCCAATAGGAGATAGGTCCGGAGAGTTGGGTGGCCAATTCTTCGGCTTTATGTGTGACGGGTTGTTGTTTGTCGTCTAGCCGCTTTGTCGTCACAGCTGATGCATGACAGCGTGCGCCATCCTGCTGAAATACTCCTAGGTGATTGTCAACAAATAGCTTTCGCTGCATGACACTGCCGTTGTCATTTTCTCTCTCGAACGCTGGCTTCACGATCTGCTCGAAAATGTTGGTGATGTACGTAGTACTGCGAATTCAGTCTGTTACCATTTGGCACAAATTGAAGTTTAGTGAGACCTCTGGCAGTCATCCCACCCCAAACCATCACCGACAGACTAAACTTCATCTGTGGAGCAGGCGGAACGTAGGCCTACTCTTACTATGCCAGGTAGAGCCAGTGCTGTCATTAAGCAGAAAGGAGACACTGTACGCTAATAGCCTACATCTGTGTATGTCTTATATAGGTAACAACAGTGTCTGGTCACGCTTGTATACGAGACTAATCGTATATACAGTTTCTTTATGGTGTTTAATAATTTGACGAACGCAATTTTCCGCAAAAACTGGTCGTCTTTACATTTTCTTATAAATAATGGCGTAAGCAGACTGGATCATAATCAAATTTGTACCAATATCTTTCATTTGACTGATGTATACACTGACAAAATATTGTAAAGAAATATGAAGCCGTTACTGAGATAGCGCATTTTTAAAACGGTGAACGAACTTTCGTGTCACCCTATATACAGGGTGCGCCAAAAAAAGTAATCCCCTACGGTTTTTAGCCCATATCTTGGCCAAACATACGAATTTTTAAATGAAACTTTACAGTCTTAAAGGCAATTTATATCTACGTACAATGGTCAAATTACAAAAAAAATTTCAAACGGAACAAAAGTTACCCCACTTTTAGGGAGGCCACCCACCGTTTTTTGACGATTCAAAAATGAAGCGCAAAAAAAATTAGGTTTTTTGCCAATATCTTGGCCAAAATTAAGAATATCGAAATGAAATTTTACAGGCTTATAGACAATTCATATCTGGACATGATGCTCAGATTTCATCAAAATATTTCAAACAGGACAAAAGTTATACCACTTTTAGTGAGGCCACCCACCGTTTTTTGACGATTCAGAAACGAAACGCAACAAAAAGTAACAAAAACACGATTTTATAAGTCTCATCTCAAATAACTGTTGTCAAATGACCTTGGTAGTGCTTCACAACTTGTGCTCAATGCGCCCACCACCCGTGCCAAAACTTCTCTTGAGTCTCTTTGCAAAGTTCTTGATGGACCTGTTGATTAAGCTGATAGATTCCTTATTTACCAATTTGATCGTCATTTTGCTAAGTGACTTCTCAGTGGCGCGCAGCTACGCTGGTGCCCTGTTTCTTTGTTAAATAGTAACAATAATGATCATCTGGCAATATCAAGGCTATTTTATAACAATTACTTAAGATGAGACTTAATAAAATCGTGTTTTTGCTACTTTTTCCTGCGTTACGTCTTTGAATCGTCAGGTAACAGAGGTTTCCTCACTAAAAGTGGTATAACTTATGTTCTGTTTGAAATATTTTGATGGAATCTGACCACCATGTGCAGATATGAATTGTCTTTAAGCCTGTAAAATTTCATTTCGATATTCTTAGTTTTGGCCAAGATATTGGCCAGAATAATTAAATTGGTTTTTTTTTAACTTTTCGTTGCGTCGCGTTTTTGAATCGTCAAAAACCGGTGGGTGACCTCACTAAAAGTGATATAACTTTTGTTCTGTTTCACACATGACTATGAAATTTGGCTATTGTACGTAGATATGAATTACCTTCACACCCGTAAAACTGGATTTGAAAAATTCCTATTTTTGGCCAAGATATTGATAAAAATCCGTAGGGGATTACTTTTTTTGGCGCACCCTGTATATTAAAGTTTCGTTGCACACCACATCTAATTAATATATAAAGCAGAATGCTTGTCAATCTGTGTGTATGTAGGCCAATGTCGATCTGTCCCAAGAAAGGCTCTGAAACCTCATGCTTTAGAATGACTAAACATTTAATAAAATCTTCTTACGCGAATTTGTAGGACAGCGTGATATATACTTTCGGCTCTCAACTCGCTTTGAATCCCGATTTATGGACATTTTAAATTTCCAAGCGGCTATAACGCGAAATATGACGTCATTAACGATCGTATGCAACTATTTGCATATTGTCGGACTTGGCAATATTTAATTTCTTTTTACGTAATTTCTGTCTGTGGACGTGGCCTAAGTGGTTAAACCCCGCACGTATCCAACCTATTTCCAATAATAAATGATGACTACTAAAGTAATGATATTAAAAACTGACGACTGCGAGGTAAGGAAAAAATATATGGATGAGGTTAAGGTCGTTCAAAGTTCAAGCGGAATTGGGTTGCGGCGAAGTGGAGTTGCGGGCATGGTAGGGTTGGGGCGGAATGGGTGGCGAGAGGGCCGGTGTGACAAAAAAGTACCCCTCGTATTAATCATAGGCCTATCTCCCCCCAAATGAAGAGAAGTCGAAAAAAGCAATATTGTTTTTGCAAATTAATTTCCGTCTGCTTTTTTTGAACGATGACACTTACACGTAGGTCTATAGCCTATGTATAGACTCTATTCCTACCTGAGAATTTTGTTATTTGGTTTTAGAGCACTTAGACCATTAAAAACACTTAAGAACACCCAGAGTCACTATATAAATTCGAGTTGCCTTTCTCTGAACATTGCTTAGGACACATTTTTCTCCGGGCAACACCGGGTGTACCGGCTATATTATAGTTCAACATAAATCAATGCCTGAGCCTCAGTAATATTTCTCTGCAGTTCTCATACTGTGGCAGCTGATTGTATGGTCTGCTCACCGAAACGATCTTCCTGGCTTCCTCCCTGGACACCGTTCCATTCCCATCGATGTCGTAGATCTTAAACGACCATCTCAGCTTCTGCTCCGCTGTTCCCTTCGACGCAACGCTCAGCGTCGTCATGAATTCCTAATAATGACAATAATAAAATTTTATGATTGGTTCATTAACTGACTGACTGTTCGACCCACCCACCGACCGATCGGCCGATCGATCGATCGATCGATTGATCTAGGGGCCGTCCATAAAGTACATGTACGTCACGCTCCAGGGGGGAGGGGGTGTAAGAAAGTGTGACAGTTTGTGACAGGGGTGGAGGGGTCAGACCATGTGTGACGTCGCACATTTATTTTTTAAATTCTTTTTTTATTATTTTGTTCTTAGTACCTAAAATCCGACCCGGCCCGGCCAGGCGTGTCTAAAACCCGGCCTGGCGGGATAAAAGTTGATTTCCCGGCCGTCACTATCAAAGCGTTTAGGGACACACGTCACTATCAGAGGGATTAGGGATAGTATCCTAGGGTTTAGAGGGTTAGGTAAATGGTTATGTTTTTAAATTTTTTGTTCGAAAGTGTGACGTACTTTAGGGGGGGTCCGAGATTTGTGACAGTTTGTGACAGGGGGAGGGGGCTCAAAAATGGTCAAAAATAGCGTGACGTACTTTATGGACGGCCCCCTATTAACTGTCCGTATAGCCATCAGCACATCCATCACGTCCTACTAGTCATTTCGCCAACGCCGTCTACCGATTGGAAGGGTGATCTAACGACAGCTTATGTAATGTAGGCTATATGCCTAATGCAGCGGTTCCCAAACCGTGGCCCGCGGGCCAAAAGTGGCCCGCCAGGCCTCAGAAAATGGCCCTCATCTCTCAAGGAATTATCAAAAATTATATATATATATATATATATATATAATATTATATATGAACAAATTAACAATTTGGACAGGAGAGAATACATTATTATTTTCTATTACAAATTATTTTATTTTAACGTCGATAAATAACATGAAACATTTTATTTTGAACCAATTTTACCTATTTCATATGCTTTTAGTTAATACAATTTTAACATTGTGGGAGGCCAGAGCTGCCGTTTTCGTTCCGGTGTCAGCTAGGTCAAAATCCGAGGAGGACAGGAGGTCAAGCCGAGGAGACAGCGTATACGTTGTGCTACGGTGGTTGTCGGTGATGGTCGTATAGTACTATAGATGGGTGATGGAACCTGATTGGAATCTGGATAGGATAGCTTGAAGAGTTCGGTTTTCAGTCGTGAATGTAAAGCAGCAGAGGAGAGTGCAAGCGGAGGAGAGATTGGATTTAGAGGAGAGGTTGGAGAGATAGGAGGATGAGCGAACAGACGGAGGTATGTTGCATGGGAGTCCGTTCCAAAGAGCTGCCAGAGCTGGTGGAGCATAGACTAAGGAGCGATTGCAGAATTTCAGAGAGGATGATACTGGAGGCTTATGACAACAGAAGCAGTGGTGTAGTGGGGCGGGGACGCGGGGGGACGCTGTCCCCCCACTTTTTTGCAAAATTCTTGCAAGATTGCACTTTTTGCTACAGTTTCTACTTCAGTTTCCATGGCGTCCCCCCACTTCAATTTCCAGGCGTCCCCCCACTTCATTTTTTAGGACTACACCACTGAACAGAAGCCGTTGTAACTCCACCATTGTCGTACTCTGCCAGTGCCAGTCCCAAGCCTGGATAAAGGAGGAGGGCGTCGCTAATGGTCTTTGTTACCACACACCTGGTCACCTGGTGCCGTCAGCTCTTGGAGCTCTGGCGACATTCGTGATGTATCCTCTCCAGTGTTTCCTCTCTCTTGTCGCCTCTCTCAGCTCCTCCAGGCTCATGCCAGACTTTTTCTGTACCTCATACAACCATCTCTTCCTCGGTCTCCCGCGTCTCCTCCTTCCCTCGCCGCATGCCGCCATCAGCTCCTTTTCCAAACCGTTTGATCTCATCACATGGCCGAAGTAGCTCAATTTCCTCCAAGTTGCTGTTTGCTGTAGTGTCTCCTCTCTCTCTCTCTCTCTATTCCGAGCTCTCCGCGCACCGATTCGTTAGATCTCTTCTCCGTCCATGAAATCCTTAGCATTTTTCTCCAAAACCACATCTCGCACGCGTTGATTTTCTTTTCCATATCCCGTGGCTTTGTCCATTAGGGTGGAGTGAAAAACACGAATATTAGAAATCGAAAATCCGTTAGCAATAAAAAGTTGTCTTATGGTATGGGGTCAAGAAATATCAAAAAAGTTTTGAAAAATATTAATGTCTTCCTTTGCCCCCAGAGGGCCAAAGTTTCGAAAATTGGAGTTTTTTGAGAAAATTGCAGGTTTTCTTATGAAATATTTTTAGTGTAAAATAATTAACCACCAAGCAATACATCGTTGGAAAGAGCTCTTTAAACTGAGTAAAATCATATCTTAATTTCAAGAATATTCGCATATTTGTAGGAGATATTAACTTTTTAAGATACCCCACGTTCGTGACATGTCGCTATGCCTGAAAATGGTAAAACACTAATAACTTTTTTTATCCTTTGCGATAATTATTTCAACTTGTAATATGTCATTCTATTCAGTTTATGACAGTCTATCTGACGGTGTATTTAAACTTATAAGAACCTTCCATTAAGAATTTCAAAGCTCATGAAACCCTACAAAAATGAGAAAAACTAAAGAAAATGTCCTCAGAAATTGCAAAACTTTGAAAAAAGTGTAGATAATTTTTTACATTGCAGCCTGCAAATGCACCACTGACAATTGCAAATGTACCAAAGCCAGAAAGGTTCAAATAGAGGAACAAGAGTCCTACATGATCAACAGACAATTAGAGTTATGACGATATGCAGTTGAAACAATAATATTTACAGGAACTCAGATTACAGAATACACAAATCTTAACTATACTGACTTAACAGACAGCTTGCAATAATCGGCGCTAATAGCACCTACAAAGCTGTCGTCCCAGCGGGGGCTCGAATTCGTTACCTCTCGCACTCTTGGCCAGGGTGTTATCCATTACTCTATCGGGTATAGGCCTACTTCACAAAATTAATTAAACTAAGCAAATGAGAAAGAGATTGTCAAAGCTGTCACGACTCTGTGGCCGATATGAAACATCGGATAGAGCAGATGCGGTTATTCCAAATGCTGTACTAGAAGACCTTGGTATTCTTTCACACATCGAATCAAAACATGTGATCGATTGCTATGAGCTTCGACGTGTGAAAGAATCACTAGACAGAATGCAATGCAGGAAGTTGAAATAATGGATTCAACTGAAACATTGTACTTTGATGGTCGCAAAGATAGAACACTGAAATTAGAAAAAGAGCACTCGTTGGAATACCAAGGTCTTCTAGTCTTCTAGTCCCAAGCCTGGATAAAGAAGGAGGGCGTCGCTAATGGTCTTTGTCACCACACAGTGACGTTAAACTGCAAATACCACCACCCATCCTGCCCAACAGCAGTGGCGGCGCTTGGGGGTTAGGGGGTAAGAGGCTCAGCCCCTAAGAAAGCTATCCGATTTTTTCATTGAAATATCCACGATTTTCGGCCGACGACTAAAAAAAAAGGTCGTCAGAAATTTCGGCGGTGAAAATGGAAAATTTTCACGAGATTTCGGCCGATGACTAAAAAAAAGGTCGTCAGAAATTTCGGCGGATGAAAATGGGAAATTTCCGCCGCGAGGCTTCAGCCCCCCAAACTGAAATCCTGGCGCCGCCACTGGTTAAAAGCTGTATTATACCCCCAAACATTGCGAGGGAAACGGCCTCTGTTGTCATAGGCCCTCGTCAAAGCTGAATCCATATCCTGCCTAACTCCGCCACTGTTTTTTCCACTGTGACCTCGTATACATAGGTGCAATCACGTCCTAAAAGTTGGGGGGACCAACTGAATCACGTCCTAAAAGTTGGGGGGACCATAATGATAAAGTCAATGGGACCACTCAAAAGTTGGGAGAGACGCGTCCCGTGGATCCCATAGGGTGGTTGCGCCTATGCTCGTATACCTTGAAGTCGATCTCTCCGTTCCCGTCCGTGTCGTAGGCGCGAAAGATGTTGTCAGCCAGCTTCGTACCCACTCCCTCTCCGTACATCCGTCCGTAGATCTTCCGGAAGTCCACCATCGTGATCCGTCCGTTGGGAAAGTCGCCGACGAACTTTTTGTGCCACTCCTCCAGTTCAGCTAGGTTGAAATTCGTCGCCATCTTCAGGTCTTCCAGTTCGGCTGCCGTCATCTGCAGGTTTCCCATTTCCTGTGCTAATTAAGCAAACGCAGGGTGTGAATTATTGCCGGTGACACGAAACGGAGTATCCCCCCAGAAAGCTATCCGGGGGGATGAATTAATACATAGTTGTAAAAAGTTTTTTCGTTTTTTATTCTCTCCCAAAAAACGTCGTTTTTTTGGTTTTTTTATTTTTCCAATCGTTTTTTATCGTTTTTTTCGATTTTTATGTAACTTTATTTAATTATTTGCTGTCTAATATTATTTTCCTTAATTTAATTTTTGTCTGATATTCCATACGTTTTCACCGTAGGCTACTCTCAAGGATGCAGCTAACTACAGGGTCTTTATGTAATTGTTTAAGTCATAATTTTGAGAAATACATGTAGTAGATCCCTACAAGAAATGAAATTTCTAAGAGCTATTTTGATATAAAATTCTTGGGCATAATTATTAATATTTATAAGTAGCAATTTTAAGCACAAAATAATGTACAATATATAATTTAGTAAACATCTGTGGTTTTTGCTTCTGGTTAGATTTTAATTGTGTTATGTCGATCAGCATAAACTTATAATGTGGACTTATGTCTACTATTTAAATTTGAAAAGATTTCAATACCTTTAATTTGTTCGAATTTCTTATTAAACGAAAGTTATAAGAACAAATAACTGTGGTAGATTAATGTTAATTATGCCAATTATTTTGGCCTAATAATAAAGTTGTGTTATTTGCAGTCTCTTAATAAAATTGCATAAGAATTAAGGTTTTTAAGCTGAAAATGAAATTTCAGATGTAGCAAAGGCAAATTATTTTCCGTTTTTTATCGTTTTTTGTCGTTTTTTATTATTTCGAAAAAACGACGTTTTTTACCGTTTTTTATTTTCTTTTCATCGTTTTTTACATCTATGAATTAATCTATCCCCCGGATGGAATTAACCGGTCTAGACTGTCCGGGGGGATAAACCATTCCATCCCATTTTTTTTAAATGCGCATAATAAAAAAATTTATGCTGTAATCAAAATTTAAAGTGACTTTAATTGTTTTAAGTGTCCTAAGAAATGCTCAGATAAAGGCAACTCGAATTTATTTAGTGACTCTGAGTGTTCTTAAGTGTTTTAAATGTTTTAAGTGCTCTAAAAACAGGGCAAAACAAATTATCTAGTAGGAATAAACATACCTATTAGTGTCATTATTCAAAACAAAGCAGATGGAAATCAATTTTGCAAAACAAAATACACGCAGAAGCGGTTTTTTCGACTTTTTCAATTTGGAGGGATACAATTAATACGGGGGATACTCTATTTCGTGACACCGGCGGTGGGTTAATTGAGGGGTTCTAACCCCTGCACACCCCAGCTCCACATAAATCAACTCTGACCCCTCGATCATTTGACTACAATATACTGAGCAAATTAAGGCTATCAATTTTAAGGTAATTGTTTGCACTTATTTAATCATTAGACCCTTTAGTCTTTACGTTCCTCAGAAACTCCCAGATAGTGTGTCCCATTAATAGACGGTAGACCTATATATAGAGTAATCGTGGGGCGCGGTGGTGTAGTGGTGGCGTCGTTGCCTTGAAGCCGGAAGGTTCGGGGTTCGAATCCACCTCGCCGCGTAGGGACCTTGGGCAAGTTCTTCACTCGTAATTGCTCAGCGTTTCGGCGTGAAACTCCGATGCAGTGTCCGCTCTGCATTCGGGAGCGCCTCTGAGTAGAGAGAGCTTGAAGGGGCGCTATAACAAGTGCACATACAAATCATAACCTACGTAAACATTTAATAATAATCTTTTCTTTAATTGAGCGCCTGCAAGACGCACTGCGCTTTACATTTACAAGTTATGCAGTAATCTTAATTAAACTTAACTACTAACTGAACAGACAGCTTTGCAATTACAACGGCGCTAATAGCAGCCTACAAAGCATATCCGCCCAACGGGGGCTCGAACCTGCTACCTCTCGCACTCTTGGCCAGCGTGTTAACCATTACTCTACCGGGGCCCCCCGCATAGCGCCTCTAGCAGCTAGGAAACTTCTAAGCTGCTCCTGACAGCGCCAGACCATGCAGTGACCAGTAATAGAGTTGCTTGACAAATACATACATTACAAGCAGAATATGGTATACTATACACGAATCTCATATGTTATAGGCAACCTACGATATAACCCCGTAGTCTATAATAGCCTATTGGTATGGGCCTAATTAATTATCTGTGCCTAGAGATACAGGCCTACTATAGTCACACGGTCCCAGTCTCCCAAGGCTTAATTTGTGACTGGGCGGTCGTGCACGGCGTCCAAGCATTTCCTCTCAAATCTGAATGATGTCCTGCCACTTATTAGGCCAGCAATTTCTGCAAAGTTAAGGGCGTCCAGACACTTCCTGTTTTTGCACTCTAAGTACTTAACAGCTTTGACGATATTGACCCCTCCATAACGTCAAGTCATTGACCTGTTGGTTGACCCACTTTCTGAAGTAAGCTTAATACATTGCTTCCTAAGGAAAGGCATAGTACCATTAGCAGTAAAAATCTTGGTCAAGGTGCTATCAGTCTACAAACAAGGCACCAAATCTGAAGTATTTAATTACAGACCCATCTCCATACTACTCTTCTTTTTCAAATTTCATGAAAGAGTATTATATGACCAATTATTCTCTTATATTAAACAGAAGAATATCTTGTACCCTCTACAACATGGGTTCCAACCGGTACACTCAACTTCTATGTCCCTACTTGATATCCAAGACAAAATCTCAGCTGCCTTTGATATTAACCAATGCTCATAACTCATTAGGCATTTTCCTAAGGCCTTTGATACGGTCGACAATAAGATACTATTGGCTAAACTTTAACATTACGGAATTAGGGGTACTGCTCTGAATTGGTTCACAGGCTATTTAACATCTTGCCAGCAACAAGTTTTATGTAACAATAATCACTATCTGACTTTTTACCCATTCGATTTTGAGTTCCAACTTCCCAGCGCTCCATTCTTGGTCCTCTTCTTTTCATAATTATACATAAACGACCTCCCCAACTCTTCTACTCTACTACATTATATCCTCTGTGCTGAAGACACAAATGTTTTCCTATCCCATGCCTCTTATGACCAATTATTTGAGTTAGCTAGTGAAGAATTAAAGGCTACAAGTACCTAGTTCAAAGCAAATAAGTTGTCACTTAAATAATATGGCATGATCTATCATGTCAAAAGCCTTAGCTACGTTGACGAAGACTCCTATGGCAAACTCATTGCGGTCTATAACTGCATATATGCTGTCTTTAAAATATGTAATAGCGACATTCCAGTCGAATGTCCTGGTTGAAATCTGTGCTGTGATATGTAAAGAGTATTTTTTAAAATATATAGTCATATAATCTAGTATACATTATCTTTTCAAATAGTTTAATGCTGGCACAAGAAATAAGCCGGATTATAAATTAATCTTCACAAGAACTAACATCCGTAAACTATCCATTAAGTTTCAGGGACCACTGCCATGGAACAACCCACCTCTAAACCTCCGTACCTATGCTAGTGTCTCGTGTTTTAAGCGTGCTTTAGGAGCACACACACACACACGGGAGCTTGTATTATAATTTGTTAGTTAAGTTAGCTTAGTTTGTCTTCAACTATATTGTGTTTCCTATAGCATATTTATTGTTGTCACTAAACTTTGTGTTCTCTCTGTCTATCGTGCTGAAAGCTTATGTCATCTTCAAGTTTTTATTTCTATACCAAGCTAAATAGTCCCCCTCTTAGCGAGACTTTGTACCTTTGGTGGGCCTGTTGTTCCCAATCACTCAATGTGACAGCCTCTGCTTTGATCGCTTTTGCTTTATTAATCTGCTGGCTCACATAATCTCAATTTTTTATATTAAATCTCATCATTGCATTACTGTGTAAGCCATGTATGTAACTTGCTATTATATTATGTCATCATAAATTCTTGTAAGTTGATGGGATCAATAAATTTTATTTTATTTGATTAGTGAAACAACATCATTACCAATTCTGAAGGCTTGGTAGTTCTTGCTTGGTTTGTCAGCATTTAAGTAGTGGAGCAATTTCATTAAGATGGCAGCTTAAAATGCTGCCATTGCAGTGCGGAAGTTTAAAAAATTTCTAGTTGGGGAGGGGGCACACCCCCCTCCCCAAACCCCTCTGCCTCTCCCTCATCCTCTCGGCGCTACGCACCTCGGCGATCGGCCTTCGGCCGCTCGTCCACCACCCTCCCCATTTGCCCCCCCATTGAAACTTTCTGGATCCGCCACTGAGTATATATATATATACATTTAATCGCAGTTAGGCGGCTTAGGCCGAGTCTACCTTACTATTAGTCCAGTTTTACGGTTTTACCCCATCCGTTAGTTCTAACTCCATTGCAAGGTCCTCTGCCGATCAGCGAACACGAAAAACCTCGAAATCTTGCTCATTCGATCCGCTTCCGTCATTTTTTACCGACGAAGGCGACGATTGAATGACATATTATTTCTTTTTATTGTAGGCCTACATACATGTAGGCTACTCATAATGTTCCTCACTGCGCGAGAGTCACCTCCCAGCATGACAAAAGCGGGATATTGTTTTGTCTGCGTTAACAAATCAACCTTCACTAAACTGTCTGTCAAACCTATTTCCACAGTGCTGATATTGGTTCACTAAGTATAGTGGCTAATGTAGACAGAATTGTTTGATTTCTTGTGCAATATTTTAGTCTGTTGACCTAATTAGGGGAGAGTGCTCCAAGATGCCCATGCTTACGAAGATTGTGCTTTTCTTCTATGTGTAGGCTATTTCCAAGAGAAATAGGGCTACATGTTGACCCAAAGAGTGAACACAAGTTTTTAAACAATTGAAAAGGACATTTATTGAAGTCTTAAATCATGTCTTTAAGCAATGAAATATTAGAAAATTTTGATGAGTTAACAGCTTAAAATGTGATTATTGCGGTGTGAAATTTTTTAAAACAATGGCAAGGATGCTTTTCAAGTCTTAAACCACGACCACGATTAGCAATATCGTTAAAATGACAACCTAAGCTGCTACCATCGCAGTGTGCACGTGGTAGTAAAAAAGTCGAAAATGGGGAGGAGCACTTCCCTCCCCATGTCTCTTAATTCCCCTTTTCGACGCTGCGCGCCTCGGCGATCGTCCTTTGGTCGCCAGTTCGCCCCCTAAAACCAGATCAAGTAAGTCTCAGTCTATGAACTGAGGTCATTTCAATAACTCTTATTAAAAAAATTATCCCAAAAAAATTACGCGCTCACGCTCGGCTTTTCTTGCATTCGTTTGGGCACTCAAACTCTTCTGGTCAACTCGGTGCCTATGGGTCGAGGCCCTACTGTCCCTACCAGGGGCGGATCCAGGGCGGCCAATCCGGCCATGACCCCCCATTTAAAAATTGCATTGGACGTGGCCCCCATTTGGTTTCAACAAGCCATTAAATAAATGTAGTGGGAGAGAAAAACAGGACATCAGGCCCCCTATTAAAAAATCGTACGGGGCGTGGCCCCCCGTCGACTTAGCAGCAGTTGAGACGGTATATTTTTCCCGGAAAATTGGTCGATGACTAAAAAAAAGGTCATCAGGTTTTTTGGCGGATGAAACGGTATATTTTTTCCGGAAAATTGGTCGATGACTAAAAAAAGGTCATCACTTTTTTCGGGGACACAACGAAATTTTTCCCCTGTCCCACCAACAAGACCCAAAAGTTTGGCCCCCTCTTCGAAAATTTCTGTATCCGCCCTTGGTCCCTACATAATTACATTGGCTAATTAGCTGTTCGTTTAACTGTACAGAAAAGCTTGAAAAACTATTATTATCTGCGCTCTGCGTATAATTACTTGTACAGGGTCGTCAAGCACAAACCTTTCGTCAAGTCTATACGGTCGATGTAATGCACAAAATGTCCAATGCATAGGCTTTTGGGCCTTTTACAAGCTAACTGCAAGTAGGTATTTCGGCCTGGGATATTCAGGCCTAAGGTGTTTCTGGTGTCGGCCTATACTTTGTAAATGCCGACGCACTTTGTAAAGATAACTGATTGTCATGTCGGTCTAGAAGAAAATTAAGCGCATAAAGTAAATTTTGAAGAGCATTGCAAAGTCCCTTACATCGAATTCAAGTGCCTATAGGCCTAGGCCTGCCTGTAGTGTAGGGTCTACAATAACAAATGGCTGAGATAAATGCATTTGACGCACGTAGGTCTAACTAAATTTTCACTTAACTTCCTGGAAGAAACGATGCGCGTATTAGGCTTACCACATGTGCACGTCCAGAATAATCTTGCGTGTCTACTGTCTACTACTAGGTCTAGCCATTGCATTGTAAAGGTCTAAATCACTTAACTAATCTGGTAGTGGGTAGTTCGTGTTAATGGCACTTTGTCATGATGTATAAGTGCTTTACTTTTCGCACCTTAGTCCTACTCCTATTTTTTATTGCAATATTCGTATACCAACCGTATAGGCCTTCTTCTTCAACCAGCATAATAATATGGGCCTATTTATAATCCACAATAGCTAATATTATACTTGCTTCTGAATTTCACGATATAGCGGATATAATAATAATAATAATAATAATAATAATAATAATAATAATAATAATAAAATAATAATAATGGTAGTAGTAGTAGTAGCAGTAGTCAGTGGCGGATCCAGAACGTTTCGAAGGGGGGCCAAATTTTTTTTGGCTGGGGTCGGAAATTTTTTTGTTGATCTTTCGCTGAAAAATCTGATGAACTTTTTAGTCGTTTTTGACCGAAACTAGAGTTTAATTTAGCCCCCACCTCTGGGGGGATTGAGGTTTCTGAAGGGGTAGATAATTGACCGTCTGAAGACAATCATGAGGCGCGCAGCGCCGAGAGTGGTAGGGGAGGGGTGTGGGATATGCCCCTCCCCACCAGAAACTTTTTGAATTTTCACAATGCAATGGTAGCATTTTAAGCTGTTATCTTAACAAAATAGCTGTACTTTTCAGTGCTTATAAGAGTGCCATAAGGTCTCAATAAATATAGACTTTACTTAAAAACTTCTTTCCCGAAAACTTGATGTTCTTTTTAAGTAATTCGCCGGAAATCTTCAAAAAGGGTGTTCAATTTTCCTTCCCAAAAAACTGATGACTTTTTTGGTCATCCATGCGAAATCTTTAAAAAGGTGTTTATTTTTTCGTCTAAAAAGAGTGATGACTTTTTAGTCTTCCGTGCGAAATTTTCAAAAAAGGTGTTCAATTTAGCATCCCAAAAAACTGATGACCTTTGTAGTCATCCGTGCGAAATCTTAAAAAAGGTGTTCAATTTTTCGTCTAAAGAGAGTGATGACTTTTTAGTCTTCCGTGCGAAATTTTCAAAAAAGGTGTTCAATTTAGCATCCCAAAAAACTGATGACTTTTTGTAGTCATCCGTGCGAAATCTTCAAAAGTTGTTTAATTTTTCGTCAAAAAAGAGTGATGACATTTTAGTCTTTCGTGCGAAATTTTAAAAAAGGTGTTCAATTTCGCATTCCAAAAAACTGATAACTTTTTGTAGTCATGCGTGCGAAATCTTAAAAAAGGTGTTTAATTTTTCGTCTAAAAAGAGTGATATGACTTTTTAGTCTTCCGTGCGAAATCTCCAAAAGTGGTGTTTAATTTCGCGTCCCAAAAACTTTTGACTTTTTGTAGTCATCCGTGCTAAATCTTAAAAAGGTGTTTAATTTTTCGTCTAAAAAGAGTGATGACTTTTTAGTCTTCCGTGCGAAATCTCCAAAAAATGTGTTTAATTTCGCGTCCCAAAAACTGATGACTTTTTGTAGTCATCCGTGCTAAATCTTAAAAAAGGTGTTTAATTTTTCGTCTAAAAAGAGCGATGTCTTTTTATTCTTCCGTGCGAAATTTTCAAAAAAAGGTGTTCAATTTAGCATCCCCAAAAAACTGATGACTTTTGTAGTCATCCGTGCGAAATCTTAAAAAAGATGTTTAATTTTTCGTCTAAAAAGAGCGATGACTTTCTATTCTTCCGTGCGAAATTTAAAAAAGGGTGTTCAATTTCGCTACCCAAAAAACTTATGAATTTTTAGTGAACCGCCCGAAATCTTCAAAAAGGTATTCAATTTTCCTTCTAAAAAACTGATGACTTTTAAGACTAGAATAAATAAAATACCTCCCACTACTGAATGAAATATAGTAAGATATAAATAAAAACAAGGAGTAAACATGTGTTATCATTCACCGCATTTTCTTGCACATATAGACTAAACTCAAAACTTAACATGTTTCGCCCTGACATTTTTTGGCATCTGCAAAAAATAAATTACATCCCAAACACTGTTGTTAGTGTTAACTTGATTTGTAATTAATAGTTAGTTGTACTTAGTTATTGTGTTTATTGGTGTTAATGTTTTTACAATTTACTACGAATATATACACGAATAACATACATTGCATGCCATAAATCATAGTTGGATACTGTTGAAAGATTGTTTCTGTTCGTTGCTTTATATTAAGACAATGCAATTGTGTGAGAGACTTAATTAGATTAGATATTAATTACATTTATATATTATTTTTTATAGATTTTAATAACTTTTATACATTAATTCTCCTCTGCATGACTGACACCCTGAATTTTTTTTTTGGGCCGCCATGGATGGGGCGGCCATGTCCCATGGGAATTTGAAATGGGGGGCCATGGCCGGATTGGCCCCCTGGATCCGCCCCTGGCAGTAGTAGTAGTAGCAGTAGTAGTAGTAGTAGTAGTAGTAGTAGTAGTAGTAGTAGTAGTAGTAGTAGTAGTAGTAGTAGTAGTAGTAGTAGTAGTAGTAGTAGTAGTGGTAGTAGTGGTAGTAGTGGTAGTAGTGGTAGTAGTGGTAGTAGTAGTAGTAGTGGTAGTAGTAGTAGTAGTAGTAGTAGTAGTAGTAGTAGTAGTAGTAGTAGTAGTAGCAGCAGCAGCAGCAGCAGCCAGCAGCAGCAGCAGTAGTAGAAGTAGTAGCAATAATAATAATAATAATTATTATTATTATTAATTAATTAAATACCTCGGGTAAAAAAAAAATAATAATAATAATTTTTAGACCAACCTTTGCACCACACCCGGCTATATACGAGAACAAGCGATTTAGAGTAGGCGAAGACTATATCTATAGCCTACAGTACTAGCAGCTAGTAGGCTACATCATACTGTATGCATTGCATGTGTATCTGAAGATGCGCTATAGAAATTAATTTCCTGGCTGATTGAATGAGTGTTCCGGATTAAAATTCACGCGTTTCAAAACACCTATAGCGTCTGAATTTCTGTTGCACAGGTCTGAGTAATCGCGATGTCGTGGAGAGACTAGGAGTTGGATATCGTCATTCACAGCCAGCGAACTGTCCGAACGAGCTGTACGATATCATGCGTTCCTGCTGGTACAAAGACCCTTCGGATAGGCCAACTTTCGAGATACTTTACAAAGATCTCGAGGAATATCCCGTCGATTAGATATAATTAACCTGGGACTAATTAATATCGAAGGGATATGAAGCCGACGAAAACTAGGTTATTGAAAGAGAATTTGGTTGTGTAGATTTAGGCCTATAATCATCCGGGACTTTCCTGGGGATCGATTACTTACCCGGCCATACATGTAGGCCAGTTTGTTTTGTTGACGACTCTCGTAGCGATACACGAATTTATTTAATGATAAAGAGAACTTGCGCACTAGGCCTAAATAAAATGTGTTCTAAGGAAGAACTTTATGATTGGAGTGAAATAAATTTATACGAACTTTGGGCGATTACGCCTGGGACTATGGTGTCGAGATTATACGGGTGACGACTGAAAACCGTCGAAAGATGCGACGCAGTTCAAAATTACCCTGCTGTTTACCCGGATGGAGTAACGTACATCGCCCGTGACGCATCAGAAAATACGAGCTCTGATTGGCTGAGAGGTTGCGGTTTCACATCCCTTCGATATTAGTCCCAGATCAAGGACAGTTTATCCAAGATGTAACGTGAAGAGTTCGTAGACGATTAGCGACATCTTTTGACTGTTTTAGACTATACAGTTTTGCACCAATTACGCAAACCACTTACGTGTAGGCCTATTAAAAGCCCACTCATCAGTATAAGTGTTGGACTGCCGGTCAAGCGTATCTAGAAGATAAGCGTCAGCCCATGTCTTGTCTTGTAAATTGAGGTCGAAAACAATAGACTTGCTTTGTTTTCATGATGCTTTACTCACAATAGTTCTTAGTAGGATATTTTCATTGTTTTATTTATCGTATTGTTTCACTGTGCTATTCTCATTTCATAAATAAATAAATGTGCTTAATTGCTTTCAGTGTTAAAATTATAATTAATTACATTGTATTAACACTCGCTATCTGTCTGACATTTGCATGGCATACATGTAGAGTTAATTACATCTTTCATAGTTTAGCCTGGAACAAGCTTCCTGTTTCACAGCCAGTCTAGACCTACTGTTACAGTAGGCCTACAGCTATATATGTACTGAGTCAATACATAAAATATCACTCCTATTATTACAATGTATATTTCTAAAAAACTTCACAAAAATATAAACCTGTACTGACTTATGAATAGATTTAATGAATAGATTTCTCACATACATGTATGTATATACAAAGGCATCAGTGAACACTTTAGCGCTGCTCAGCTCAGTTCAAAATTCATGTTATGTATATACGTATACACACCAAAAACACATAATATTAAGCAAGGCTTATAAAGGCTACAGTTAATAGGCACACACACAGAAAAAGGCTTGGCTTTATATCTAATGAAAATTTAAAGCAATCCAAAAAACCAAAACAGTGACTAGGAGCTAAAGAATAAAACAAACTGAAGTCTTTAATGGGTTCAGCACCAGGATGCTTTACACTTAATAACATGTGTTACAACTTTATTATATTCATTAATATTAGCATACTTTATTATATTCACTAATATCACCATACTTTATTAGATTCATTAATATTACCATACTTTATTATATTCATTAATATTACCATACTTTATTATAATTTTATTCATTAATACTACCATACTTTATTATAATTTTATTCATTAATATTAGCATACTTTATGATATTCATTAATTATATTCATTAATATTACCATACTTTATTATATTCATCAATATTACCATACTTTATTATATTCATTAATATTACCATACTTTATTATATTCATTAATATTAACATATTTTATTATATTCATTAATATTACCATACTTTATTATATTCATTAATATTACCATACTTTATTATATTCATTAATATTACCATACTTTATTATATTCATTAATATTACCATACTTTATTATATTCATTAATATTACCATACTTTATTATAATTTTATTCATTAATATTACCATACTTTATTATATTCATTAATATTAGCATACTTTATTATATTCATTAATGTTACCATACTTTATTATATTCATTAATGTTACCATACTTTATTATATTCATTAATATTACCATACTTTATTATATTCATTAATATTACCATACTTTATTATATTCATTAATATCACCATACTTTATTATATTCATTAATATTACCATACTTTATTATATTCATTAATATTACCATACTTTATTATATTCACTAATATCACCATACTTTATTATATTCCTTAATATTACCATACTTTATTATATTCATTAATATCACCATACTTATGCTATTACTTCAATGTGTTATTTTACATTAGCAGATGCCAAATGCTGCACCAGAGCAGTCCAAGTCCTGGGAACAACAAGATCGATAATAACAACAATAATAATAAGTATTACTATTATTGTTGCACATTCATTAAACATAACTATCTACCGACCAAGCCATCACTGGCCACATGTTACTTATATCAACGTTTCCCAAATCGTGGATAACGGCCCAAAAGTGGGTAGCAAAGTTCTGTCAAGTGGGTTGCCATAGTTTTTGTGGGATATATTTTTTAAATGTATTTTTTCATCATTTATTCGTAAATTCTAAAGATTCATATTAATAAACAGTGGTGCAACAACATTTGACTGTGATTGGGCCATGACTAGCTGTGGCAATTTTTAAACGGTGTCCATAATTAGGCCAAAAAAAATAATGTTGTGTTTCCGGTAACCCGACCGACCC
This sequence comes from Lumbricus terrestris, assembly GCA_949752735.1. NCBI lineage: Eukaryota > Metazoa > Annelida > Clitellata > Crassiclitellata > Lumbricidae > Lumbricus > Lumbricus terrestris. Next base: position 29,941,505 of record OX457050.1, read on the forward strand.
TCTTTTATTGCCGCGACTCAAATAATTTTGTAAAATATGTTTTTATTTTTTAAAAAAATTTAAATTTTTTTTTTTTTTTTCATACTTTTAAAAAAAAAAATTTTTTAAATTTTTTATTGACATAATACGGTGACATTGTCTTCCGTATAGAGTTGGATCTTAGGCCAAAAAATTTTGTGTTCCGGTAACTCAACCAACTCACTTTTATTGCCGTGACTCGGAAAATTTTGTGTTTTTTATTTTTTTATTTACAGTGACATTGCCTTAGAGTTTCACGCCTGCCTAACTACTTCCTGGTTGCCAGTCTTGAGAAACCTCTAGCCTTATCATTCTCACTTGAGCCACCTCTAATGGTGACTAGGGAAAATAAATCTAGCAACCTCTAGTCACTGGCTCGGCCAGTCTGGAACGACCCTTAGCAGTGATGTTCTGTTCGCACTCATCTTCCCCTTCTCTTCCCACTTTATCTTACCAGAAAAGATGGCAACAAAATGAAATTAATAGAATTGTTTTCTAGAGCAATTTTAGGTGCATACAGTCGAAAAATAGGCAGTTTATTCTTGCTTAGAACACGTACTTTGTTGCAGCGTGTTCCTTTATGCAAAAAAGAGTAGTTGGGTATAATTTTTCGGATAGTCACTGAATAAAAATATTTTACCAAAATAAAAATATTTTTCGACCTACCTACCCAATTTTTTAGAGCTCTGTTACCGGAAACGCAGCATTATTTTTTTTGTGCCTTAGTACGTTTCCATGGTGATTCACGAAGCAAATGTTAGTAGGACCTACAAGATGTTCGATCTTATTCAGTACGTGGTACTCGAAACAGCCACGATATTTATTTACAAGTGGGATGCGATCCAGAGAAGTTTTGGAACCACTGACCTAATATCTCTTATTTATTAAATCTGGATCACTAAGCGTTGATGGCACGGACCAACTTCAAGTGAAGGACTTCCTCAAGATCCCACACTCAGTACCAGTCATACGGGAGAGGAATTGAACCCATAATCTCCGCACCACAAGGTGAGTAGTGCTCCTCCAACCAATCATTATTAGCAACAAAAGCTCGGGCCAGAATTTCAATAAAAAGCAGAATGTGCAGCTGAAAACATAGCACCGACTCAGGCAACATTATAGCACGACATTATCAATGTACATACAACTAAAACAGTAGACGAAAATAATCTCCGTATGCAGTTTGGCTCTTCAAGAGTCCAAAAAGAATTCACAACAGCAGCAGCAGTATCTAAACAAATAGTCCCTGTACAGTGACTGGCACTCTTAGGTAAAGGCACTCCATGGGTGACACACAACTATGCATCCCGCCTCGAATTTATGGAGTCTTTCCGCTAGTCGAACCTCGGCTATCCAGACGTGTTTCCGCTGTTGCACCACCTCACGAGGTCCATTCCAATTCCAGATTTCAGTCGTGGAAAAGACGGTCCGAGCAATACTTCCAAATAATTATGACTCCTTAAGAAAACTTCTGTCTCAATATGCTATGGCGTGCACCAAGCCAGGCATGGATCTGAATCCCGTCTCGCCACCAATCCAAGTGATCCCGCAAGAATCCCAATTTCAATCCGGTGTAGCGTAATCCGATGCGCCTGGCTGACTTCCGTGCAACATGGAAGGTAGTTCTTCCACTGACTGTTCTTTCCACACTGTGCATCCTGGTGAGAAGTGGTAGATACTATTCCATCTATGCGGATTCGCTTCCGACTGATGTCGACGAATACTGGCTGTCGGTTTCGCTGCCGTGCGAGCTGTGGTTGTCGACCTCACACGTCTCCACGAGTGATCCCAGATCTAGGTAGTTCTACAGACATCAACAGACACCAAACTCCAGTCAGTAAGTTCAGAAAAATAAGTCTGAAAATTATATTTCAGCACGGCACCCGGCAAAGATGCTTCAAAATCGAATCATAATTAATTCGTTCGGAAATTCATATAGCGCCACTTACAGGAAAAACTACTCAGAGGTGCTCCCAACTCCAATGCGTTCAAAAAGAGCAGTTTTAAGTTTAGTAAGGATGAACAAAATAAATTGTAAATCTGTTTTCGACATCCCCTCTGTTGGAATAGCTTTCCTGTGGCCTGCGTTCCCTTCCACAAGACTTGTTTAAATCTTTTTATTAACTACTCAAGACTTTCCACTTTGGCCGTGCTTGGATCGGGAGCGCCTCTGAATAGCTGTCTGAAGGGACGCTATATAAATACATCAGATAGATAGATCTGCTTTCAGCGAAAATTACATGTAAATTATATTGTATATTGAATTCAGTGTACTGCATTTTGGGCATTTCTAGAGTGCTTCTATAGCAGCATGAGTCTTTCAGTAGTACTTCCAGTGCTTGAGACCCTGAGAGAATAGTCAGGATTTTAGTAAAAAAATAAATTAAGAAACACTACCACAGAGGACGGTGGAATAGACTGGTGGGGAAAGTATAATCCTGCTGTTAACTATCGTAGCTTATTAAACAAAATTTACATGTAGGTAATCGTTTCGTACAATGTAATGCATGTGCACTTCTCAGAAGCAAATCAAGGCCACTTAACTTATCTTCATCTTAACTATTAGACAATACCTCGTTGACAGTCAATTCAAGCATGCTGTCCAAACTCGGAACAAGTTCAGCAAATGATGGCCTCAATCCTGGATTCTGTTGCCAACATTCCAGCATGATGCTGTACCTGCATTCATAAATAGAAACAAAGCAACTCATAATCATTGCAATAGTATTTATTCAAGAGAATATTCACCTAAAATGTTTTGGTATAGATACCAGGTAATTGAATGTTATCCAGACAAAAAATAACCATTCCTGGTATTCCAATTTCAATCATCCTAATTTTGTATTGTAAGAATTCCCAGTTTAAAAAATCCATATTATTTAATCCATTCAGTTTTATATCGTTGTCTTCATCATACTACAGTAAAACAGAGCAAGAATTAACGGTACTCCAAACTATAATACAACTCTTTCACTGTGTGTGTGTGTGTGTGTGTGTGTGTGTGTGTGTGTGTGTCTTAGAACACACTTTTTTATGTAATGTCATGTGATGATATGAGGTACGTCAATGGCACTATATAAATCTTGATACACAGAACTACATCATAGTTGGCAAAAAATTAACTACTGCTAGAAATTCATTCCCACATATTTATACGAAGTCGACTCAGATTCCATCACTGCATGCAACCATACAGCAGTATATAAATTACAATTATCATTGACTTCTTTGCACATAAGTTTATTTTATATAGTTAGATTACGTATGCTCTGTCTCTTTTCTCAGTGTTCTTAAGACCGTCCTATTTGACCAGGGTTGGACTGGGAGCGCTCCTGAGTAGTTAACAAGGGACGCTATATGAAATTGCTAATAAATAAATAAATAAATAAATATGTATGCATGCAGTACACATTTTAATAGCATCTGCTCACTAACTTGTCAGATGAATGTACCATGGTTTCTAGACCATTTATACATCAGTAATAAAATTTACCAATTTGTTAACTGAGAAAATTTAATAAATATGTGAAGTGCGGTGGTGTAGTGGAGGGTTAGGTGCCTTGGAACTGGAGGTTCCAGATTCGATTCCACCTCAAGCCGCCATGTAGGGACTTTGAGCAAGTCCTTCACTCGCAATTTCTCATACGCTTTGATGTGAAATTCTGATGCAGTGTCCACGCTGTAGACGGGAGCGCCTCTGAGTAGAGGCAAAATAAATATATGCGTATCCTCACATCTCTGACGACGAATGAGGCGGCTTCTCCATTCTGTGTCCATCTCGTAATAATTCGAAGAGTTTCTCGACAGGAACTGATGGATACGGGTTTCCACCCATCGAAAAGATTTCCCAAAGTAGGACACCATACGACCACCTAGAAAAAAAAGAACTCACACCTTCAAAGAACATGAAGAAATCGAATACGAAGAACAGCAGAAAAAGAACGTTGCACAATTGTGCACACACTTCTCAATGCATGTAATGTATGTATGTTTGTATGTATGTATGTATGCGCACTTGTTATAGCGCCCCTTCAAGCTCTCTACTCAGAGGCGCTCCCGACTACAGAGCGGACACTGCATCGGAGTTTCACGCCGAAGTGCTGAGCAATTGTGAGTGAAGGACTTGCCTAAGGTCCCTACGTGGCGACTTGAGGTGGGTTCGAACCTCGAACCTTCCGGCTTCAAGGCAACGATGCCACCACTACACCACCGCGCCCCACAATGTAATGTAATGTAAATCTCCGAAAATTTCTCAGCGCCCACAAAAGCCACATCAGGGAGACCAGCTTATTCACCGGCGCTATGTATATCTCTAAAGTGAATAGCCCTGGGATGTCTCGATTCTTGAACCTTTACACATGACACAGAGTCCTTCCAGCAAGCTCAGACCCACAATCATTAGAATAGCGCCTAAGATAATACATAACATACTTTACAGATTTCTGTCACAGAAATGAAAAAATAAACTGAAAGCAGCAGCTGAACTGATATTGTTTCGAACTTACACGTCACTTTTAATCGTGTACTTCCTGTCGAACAGCGCCTCAGGAGCCATCCACTTGACTGGCAGTCGACCCTAAGAAGGAAGAACAAAAGCAAGACCATAAGTTATTATTACGTTAAATTAATTATTGTCTCTATTCATTTACTAAGCATTGGATAACTATATAGTGATATGCTGCTGTTGTAATCATCCATTTTCATGTCATATCGAAACAAGGAAGAACTACATGTCGTAGTGAAAGTCAACTGTAATTGCTATTGTGATCTGACATTTATGTCTATAGCACCACTTAAAAACTCATCAATGGCGCCCCAGACCTGAACATACATGTGATATAACTGTCAAGTAATACAGACTTCAACAATCAACATGCTTGTGAAACTGTGAAGTTCGAGCCGCACTCTCGATCGGACCATGCAGTCGTCTCTATGGAGTGGAAGGCCGAGTCAAACTCATGGGGACATGCTACCATTCAACCATCTCCTCACCCCAATCTTTTCCACTCATTCCAGCTTGATTTTTGGTGAACATAATGATATCGGTGCCAGAGAAGCTGCTAATTAACATCACTGTTGCTAATTGGCTTCAAACAGACTTTGTTAATTGATGGCTCATTGATTCTAAACTCACGTCTGTTGTTTTCTTGTAGTAATCGTTGTTTGGAATATTTCTCGTCAGACCAAAGTCAGCAATTTTTAGCACGCTATCTTCCGCAACAAGGACATTGCGAGCTGCCAGATCTCTATGGATGCACTAGAACAAAACAGAATAACCACAGTAGATACTCAGATCAATCAGTCAATCAATCAATCAATCAATCAATCAGTCAATCAATGAATCAATCAAATTATTATTGTAACCACCAACCATCAATTATTTACAGTAGCATGATTCACAACAATAATAGGATGGCAACAAGGAAGGTCCTAAGGGATGAATATCTCGTAGCAGGTACACTTATTTGTTATGCTGCATTAATAGGTGGCAAGATGACGAACAGATCAGAAAATATATCTTAACAAAACGTGGAAAATTCTGTAATTGCAATTCTAAGTGCTCATTCATATATCAAAATTGAATAAAACACAAGAGAGCTGTTCCTGACTTGACTATACAGAAGACCACTTTGTTTCATGTTGGACAGAATGGTCTTCAAATCGCTGGCATTAACAGAAAATCAGATGTTAATGCACTATGTATTCTGATCTTTTGAGCACTTTACTCTGCAACACAACCTAATAACCTCTGATTTCTCTAAAGAAATTGCTACGAACACACAAAAAAGATTGTTCTACAAAAAGCCAAAAACTTGATAGTCAAAGCATGCTCATAAACTGTTCATTAGCAAACGCAAGACCAATACCATGAGTTATTATTAGGAATTATCATCTTTATTCTTTATTCTGTTATATAGTATATTCGTTTAATTTCAAAGTAAGACAATCAGGGTGACATAACGCACCAAGTTACAGGTCAGATATGTAAAATAATACACAGAAGTAATAATAAAGCTAATAGTAATAATAATGAAATAAAGTTGCGAGTGCAAACGCAAGACATAACAGCTGGAAATGTTAGTCGTTTACCATTTTCGACGACAGGTATTCCATTCCTCGTGCGACCTGGAAGGCAAACGAGAGCAGATCTTTGTAGGTCAGTGACTTCTGAGGGCTGAACATCGACAGCGGCGTCTCGTAGCCGTTGGTGTTTGGCGGTCGATGTTCCCGCAAGAAATCCCTCAGGTTGCCGTGGGGAGCGTACTCGACAATCACGTACAGTGGCCCTGCAGAACAAACTTTGAAATGAAAATGAAATGGATTTTACCAATCACCTTCAAATTCAAGAGACATAATATATACAACATAACCATCGAGGGCGAAACTATAGAATCGGGGACCGACGTGTTGGCTAGGGTCAGGTTAAGCGTCGTGAGGGTCAGTTAGAGCTCAGGTTAGGTGTCGTGAGGATCGGTTAGGGTCAGGTTAGGTGTCATGAGGGTCGGTTAGGGCTCAGGTTAGGCGTCGCGAGGGTCGGTTAGGGTTAGACTTAGGGTTAGTGTCGTCATTCGGTCCCCGATACTATAGTTACACGCCATCGAGCTACACTGTTTAGCAAGTCTGGAAGCCAAAATGGCCGCTGTTTAGTGTTTATGTATCTGTTTAATTTGATACATTAGCAAGTGCGCGAATAAATATGGCAAGATGGCTATTGCATCTTTAATGCATCTTTAGAATTTGATACATTAACAAAGAAGTGAATAAAATTATTACCTAGTCAATATGACCATTGTTTATGCATTTTTTCATGTGATACATAAACAAGCAAGTAAATAAACAAGTCAAATAAATGGCCGTTTTTATGCTTCCTTTTAATTTGAAAACATTAGTACGTTAAGTAAGTCAAGTAATTACTCAAGATGGCCGCTGTTTATGCCATAGATGTAAAAAACGATGGAAAGAAAATAAAAAACGGTAGAAAACGTCGTTTTTTTCAAAATAATAAAAACCGACAAAAAAACGATAAAAAACGGAAACGGAAAATAATTTGCCTTTGTTACAACTGAAATTTCATTTTCAGCTTACAAACCTTAATTGCTTATGCAATTTTATTAAGAAACTTCAAATAACACAACTTTATTATTAGGCCAAAATATATGGTATAAGTAACATTAATCTACCACAGTTATTTTTTCTTATAACTTTCGTTTAATAAGAAATTCGGACAAATTAAAGGTATTGAAATCTTTTCAAATTTAAATTCTAGACATAAGCCCACATTATAAATTTATGCTGATCGACATAACACAATTAAAATCTAACCAGAAGCAAAAACCACAGATGTTTAGGCTACTAAATTATATATTGTACATTATTTTGTGCTTAAAATTGCTACTTATTAAAAATTAATAATTATGCCCAAGAATTTTATATCAAAATAACTCTTAGAAATTTCATTTCTTGTAGGGATCTACTACATGTATTTCTCAAAATTATGACTTAAACAATAATACATAAAGACTAGGGGGCTGCGGGTAGAGCATTTTGCTACCCGACCCGTACCCGTGAAGTAGAACTGCTACCCGTACCCGTACCCGACCCGTCCCCAAAATTACTACCCGACCCGACCCGTACCCGCGGGTATACCCGTACCCGTATCGTACCCGCGACGTCATCAGCACGCCTTCCTGTGTACAATGCTTGGCCTTACAGGCGGCAATGTTTACAACACGGCATGCAGTACATTGGCAGTGAAAATAATAAACAGGCTGATAATGGTGTTGATAGTAGCAGTAGTTGTTGTTGTTGTAGTAATAGAGGTAGTAGTGTGATGGTGGTGAGAGTAGTTGTAGCTGTTGTCATAATCAAAGTGGTGGTCGTAGTAGTAGCAGTTGTAGTAGTTGTAGTAGTAGTAATAGTGGTAGTGGTTGTGGTGGAAATAGTAGTAGTAGCGGAACTAGTGTACTAGTAGTAGTGATGGTAGTAGTAGTAGCAGTGGTAGTGGTTGTGGTGGTGGTGGGAGTAGTAGTAGTAGCAGAAGTAGTGTACTAGCAGTATTGATGGTAGTAGTAGTAGTAGTAGTAGCAGTAGTAGTAGTAGTTGTATTGTTAATGGTAGTGGTAGTGGTGATTGTGTAGCAGAAGTAGTCGTAGTAGCAGTAGTAGCAATAGCAGTTGTTGCCGTTGTAGATGAGGCAGTTGCAGTAGAAGTACTAGTAGTAGTAGTAGCAGCAGCAGCAGCAGCAGCAGCAGCAGCAGCTGTAGCAGTAGCAGTAGTAATAATAATAATAACAACAATATTAATAATAATAAAGTAGTTGTAGTAGTAGAAGTAGTCAGTTAGGAAGAGGGGGGAGAGAGAGAGAGAGAGAGAGAGAGAGAGAGAGAGAGAGAGAGAGAGAGAGAGAGAGAGAGAGAGAGAGAGGATGATGATGAAGCTGATGAAGCTGGAAGAGGAGGAAGAGGGAGGAGAAGGAAGACGACAACGAAGAAGAGGTAGAGGATGGAATGAATATGAAGATGGGAAAGAAGGAGAAGGAGGAGGAAAAGAGGACGCGATGAACAGTAGGATAAAGAAGATGATCATGAAGACGAAGAAGGGGAAGCAGAGGAGGATGAGGAGGAGGAGGAGGAAGAAAATGAGGACGAAGAAGAGGATAAGGAAGGTGAAGGAAAAGAAGTGGATGCACAGCGGAAGAAGATAAAGAAGAAGAGAGTGGGGATGCGAAAAGAGTGAGTTAAGGAACAAGAACAATAGGGGAGAAGACTCTGCAGCAGAAGGAGGACGTGGATAGGGAGTAAACCTGCATTTACTATTATGATGCCTGCGGAGACAGTGCCATTTGCATCTGGATTCTGCACTATATTATAGTGCAGAACCCATATGTAAATGGCAGTATATGATAGTATATTATACTAAATCCGTTGCAAGACAATACTCAGTTTTCCTACCCAAGAAAGGTCGCCAAACACGTCACTTAGGCGTTAGGCCTATACTAATAGGCTAAGGATCGATGTAGTGAAAATATGATTATTACTCACATCTGACGCAGTTTTATAATCCGCAAATTATTTTATGTAGAAAACTGAGAAATAGAATACTGTTGCTAAAACGTAAATCGCTGATGACTGCAGCAGGCGTTAGCCAAAAGTTGTTGACTTATGAACCTACTAGATGTGGTATCCGGCGTTACCCAGGAGATTTTAGTTTCTCGCCTCAAAGTTGACCGCTGAATTTCGGGTTTTCTCCCCTCTCCATCTCACCTTGCTCTCAGAGCCCACCCTACCTCTCGCCACTCCCAGCTCCTCCCGCACCCACATACACTACCGCTCCACATCGCCCCCACCTCGCCTCTCCCTCCGCACTATCCCGCCACACTCCGCTCCACCCTGCCTCGTTCCCACCCCGCTTACGCACCTCTCGGGTATTCGGCGCTGCCGGGTAAATTTGAGCCATTCGCCTGTGCCCAGCACCACCCCAGGCCCCACCGTACCCCTCCCTTCCCCCAGCCCCACCTCTTCACGGCCCGGCCAAAATTCACACTCTGCCAGCAAACCGCCTCCGCCCAACCTTTGGCTATGTATATGCTCAATTTCTTATATATATATATATATATATATATATATATATATATGTTCATGCATATTCGTGTCCACTGTCCATAGTTCTATTGCTGTACCAGTCGTCATTTTATCGTTCATCGTATTATTTTTCCAGCCTGCATGATCTATCCTCAAAGAGACCGTTGACTTGTCACAGCGTGTGATGTCGATACATCCCACCTGGTGGATATGATTCTCTGCAGCCAAGCTTAATGCGCCTAATGCGGCTAATAATTATGATGATGTATCTTAGAGGTAAAGGGGCGGCAAACTTCTGAAGCTATCTGCTTACACGGCGTGAACCAAGGGGACTGTTATGGTCACTGTTTATCAGAGGCATCAAAGTCAGCGAACTCTGACTTTCCTCTTGTCGGACTAGACAGATCAAACACGTGTGATACTGCACTGCGACTGTCCTATAGAACAACTGGCCACTTTGCGCATGTTATTCGGCTCCCATTAATAAATACCAAGTTCATGGGAGCGAAGTAGGAGGGTGGAAAGGAGCGGAGTCAGCGGATAAGGGATATGATTAGATAGAGGGAAGAGGAAGATCTATGACGGTGAAGACAGGCAGGTAGAGGGAGAAGAAGCGGGAGAGGGAGCAAGAGAGAAAGTGGAGAGGAAGTGGAAAATAGAGATAGGGAAAGTTAGATGTATAGGCAAAGGGAGAGTGGGAAGAAAAGGTGGATACAGAGAGGCAGAGACAGAGAAGAATAGACACAGGCAGAGAGATAAAGGCATACAACAGATGCTGAAAGGCACAGGGGTGGAAAAGAGAGGGACACGGAGACGAAGAGGGAGACGGTGAGGGAGACGGTGAGGAAGAGGGAGAGGGAGACGGTGAGGGAGACGCAGAAGGAGACGAAAAAGGAGGCTCAGAGGAAGACGGGGAGAGAGACGGAGAGGAAGAAGAGGGAGACGCAGTGGTAGAAGCAGAGGGAGACGGTGAGGGAGACGTAGAGGAAGAGGGAGCACGTGAAGGTATGTTGTAGTTAGATTTAGATGTGCCAATTTGTCTATAGTAGGCTAAGTAGTAAGCCTTCGCCCTCAAATGGAACGATGCCATTTTTCAACCTCCACGCCAAGTTTGTACGGGTAAAACCGGGTATACCCGTACCCGTGATGACCCTACCCGTACCCGACCCGACCCGTGAAAAGCGTACCCGACCCGTACCCGACCCGTACCCGACCCGCGGGTACGGGTAAACCCGCGGGTACGGGTATACCCGCAGACTCCTA